>JAMCCL010000028.1:0-185724 GCA_024516035.1 Bactericera cockerelli
TTATATAAGTCTATGTATGTATACATATTTTTCCCAATTCGTAACAGTACATTGTGCTTTTGCTTGCATATCCCATATTATTCCCTTAATCACCATTTTCTTGTTTCTTGTCGTTTGCCTATGACGTCCCAAGAACTATGAATTTTGGCTCTTGAGTTCTTGTAATTTAACAACTCTGTGATATCCAAATTAAGTTTTAATTAGGTAAGATTTGTTTATCTAGGTTGATTCTATCTTTTCCTGTAGGTACTTCCTCTATGGTCTATGGTGATGGTTAGTGAAGAATTTGCTTCCTGTATAACTTATTGATCTTGATGTTGAGGAGAATTTCAGGTTAGTTTCATAGTACTCGCACATAAACATACTTCATATAGCATCGGTCTAGCTTAGGAGTAAATGAGTAGTTGAGTACGTGTACCTACTCTGAACAATCTTGGAGATTATCGGATAAGACGGAAGGTATTTACTGTAATGATGTAGTTGAAAAAAGTTTACGAACTTGTGATATAATTGCTATAATCATCACACCATGATGTATACCGTAGTATCATCTAAATGTTACATAGGTAATAAAAATTAACAAAAGAAAAGGTGTTAAGTGTTAGTGACTATGTGTATCGTACGATATCCATAACCAGTATAAACATGCTCATATGTGGTAAAGAAATATTTCCGTCATCAATTAACAACGCGAAAAAATTGCACACTACAAAATAGTTTTAAAAGATGTAACTTTGAAAATAATACATATATGTTTCTCGTAATTCTAGAAGTGATGATATAAATATCTCTAACATCTGACAAACATCCGAAGAGATGGTTCCTTTCTTCTGAAAGATGATACATAAGGATATCTATGTAGAGAAAGAAGACATGCTTCTGAACACAATACATCTTTTAATTGCATAGAAGTCCAATTGTGCCTCACAGTGGTTCCACTCTACTAAACTTTCGACATGCTTAGGACTCGAACACAGCCCTGGCGACCTCCTCACTGAGAGTCCACTGCGTGTAGCTACTGAGGTGGCCTCCTCCAGGTTTAGTCTGTATGTACGCGACCATGTTTTGTCCATTCCTCAGTAAACACACTTTGTGGTGTATTGTGAATCGGTGTGGCTCACTTCTCTCCTATGTGTGCCCTATGTGTATCGTACGATATCCATAACCAGTATAAACATGCTCATATGTGGTAAAGAAATATTTCCGTCATCAATTAACAACGCGAAAAAATTGCACACTACAAAATAGTTTTAAAAGATGTAACTTTGAAAATAATACATATATGTTTCTCGTAATTCTAGAAGTGATGATATAAATATCTCTAACATCTGACAAACATCCGAAGAGATGGTTCCTTTCTTCTGAAAGATGATACATAAGGATATCTATGTAGAGAAAGAAGACATGCTTCTGAACACAATACATCTTTTAATTGCATAGAAGTCCAATTGTGCCTCACAGTGGTTCCACTCTACTAAACTTTCGACATGCTTAGGACTCGAACACAGCCCTGGCGACCTCCTCACTGAGAGTCCACTGCGTGTAGCTACTGAGGTGGCCTCCTCCAGGTTTAGTCTGTATGTACGCGACCATGTTTTGTCCATTCCTCAGTAAACACACTTTGTGGTGTATTGTGAATCGGTGTGGCTCACTTCTCTCCTATGTGTGCCCACAACATGATCGTTATGCATTCGGTTGTATAAATGCAGGCACAAATGAGCGAATGTTAAATGTGATAAATGGTTTTATGATTACTACCGACATTAAATATTAACCCTTTGAAATAATAAATGGCTCTTTGCATTCCTCTTGCATGGAATCTGGGCTATGTTAGTGTTTAAAAATTTCTAACCAGCTATCCCTGTGAATGTCATTATGACGGTAACCGCAGGCAAGAAAACTCAATGCATTGGTAGAAATCAACCCCCCCCCCCCACTTCCATTTAACACCACTTTGTTAACCAGGCTCTAGGCGAGTCCGTCAACAACAAGGAATGATTCTCATAGACTTCACTTAGGTATATTATTAACTATACCGATTAGTTGCACCTACTGAATAATCGACACCTTCAAAGGGTTAATGGTACCTACAGAAATGAATGACTGTAAAATTTATCCATCATGGATCTCTTTCATAATTAGTTCCGCTTTCTATACCTTACTATAATACCTACGAGTTGTACAAGTAGCAAGGCACTAAACTCTGGTATAGATAGGTACCGGAACAGTCGCTAAAAAATGCCAAGGTAACATTACATCTTGAAATGTATAACTGTAACCCATAGTACGCAATTTATTGTGGGCGCCAAAGAGTACGTTTTATCTCCAAATTATAAAATAGGCTCACAACAAAAATTAGGGGACCGTCCCTAATCAGAATGGTGCGCTGTGATTAAGGGGTCCGCTTTAAGGGACTTCCTTTGTATTTCTTGTAATCTTCTTTTATAATATGGCACTAGTAAGAACGCCAGTCATTGGCGAAAAATCCTAGCAGCAAAAAGTGTTTGGTTTAAGCTAGTCTAACATAATAATTGTGACGTCCATGAGAGTTTATATCTGCTTATTCACTCCCTTTACATTAACAGACGCACAATCATCTACAAGATTTAATCTAAATTGCAATCTAAATTCTCTCTAACTACACTTGGATCTAGATTAGATTAATCTATATCTTACTGTGCTTTAATTTGTATAGAAAACATAGTGACCCACTACAAACATCTTGAAAATTGGTGATTATTATTACTCGTACTCCTAAACAGTTTAGTAAGTTCTTCTCGTACAAAGGAATTTTTTTTTAAATGTAAACGAAATTTAAAAAAAAAAAAAAACAGGGAGTAGACCAGCATTGTGGCTGGGGGACTATACACTGGGAGTAGACCAGCAGTCTGGCTGGGGGACTATACACAGGGAGTAGACCAGCAGTCTGGCTGGGGGACTATACACAGTGAGTAGACCAGCATGGGCTTGGTTCTGGGGGCCCTTGTCAACTATTAGCCTCCTTGTAAAGAAGACACTGGTTGAAGTGCTGAGTCATTCCTCCATTGTCTGGTTACCATCGTTCACGATGACGCCACCCGATGATGATTATGAAGTACTGAAGTGAAACTTTTTTTCTTAATTTAAGGAAGTTTTTCCAAACCAAAATATTGTCTTCAATTATATGAGATCAATAAGTAATGTATATACCAAAAAAGGAATATAAGAGAAAACTATCCTGGGTCCTTCATATTCGAACAAAAATCTGGATATAAGAGAAAATTGTCTGTCTAACCCTCGACATAAGAGATACAATGGATTTAGTAGAAACCTTGATATGAGAGAGAAAAAATATTTCTCCCTTAGATTCTAATATATCCAGATTTAACTGTATATTATATGGTTCATATTTCATTTATTTTCTGAACGTACCAATTCTTTTTTGGGTTTCCTCACCTCGTTAAATTATGTAGTGACTTAGTGAGCATTAGAAGAGTAGGTAAAACCTGAATTTCATCTCATCTTTTTAATTAAAAAGAAACGGGTTTGTAATAGAGATGATGATACTCCGAAAATAGAATCTAACATCTAACTGTTTGCGCTATTTCTAATTAATTTCTCCATCTATTGTAAAAGGATGTTTGTATTATAAGCAAACGATGGAATAGCATCATGAAGAAGCAAACACATGGATAGGAATCTCCTTTCTCGAATGAAGATCACGTACCCCATTGATAAGTTTTCTTCATTTAATTGAAATTCAATGAGAAATATTTTCTTCCACATAGTTAACTCACAGTCATGCTCGAAACCTAGCAAAATAGGACAACAAATTGTTCATTTCACTGATTCCGGTACCATCTTTGTATCTAGTTAATGATTGTTAGGAGTTTATAATTTGGAACTGACGGCTGAGCTAGTCTAGAATGAAATTCAATACAACCACTGATCTTGTAACCTGGAGGTCGGGTGGGTCAAGTCCCGAGTTCAGCAAAGATTTAGCTAAGTGAGTTTGAGAAGTTGTGGCATCATGAAGGTGATTGTCACAAATATGATAACTAAAACAAGAAAAATTCAATACACCCCATTGTAATGGGACGCATTGTAAAACTTGCATCCTCTTGTGGGGGAAATAAACGTGCCATTATAATTAATAGGTAAGGTCATTGATATGGCTGTCGATCATTTTCAATTTTACTCGATTTTACTGGGTGAGGTTAATGTGGGTAGATGGTACGATTCCCAGCGAATGGAGGGTAAAACACGCGTCCTAATCAGGACATTAAATCAAAAAGAATCGTTGGCGCTGGGATGGGTAACCAGCGATAAAAATGTGCCACAACCAACCAACCTCAACCATGAGGTTGAACAATGCCGATCCCAAGTAGATTTGAGAAAAGTCAAAATGAAAGAAAAATTATTAAATATTAAGCACTGAATAATATTCTTCTTTTACTCTGTCTTATCCCGCTCAGGCAGGGTCGACGTTGTTCAACCTCATGGTTGAGGTTGATTGGTTTTGGCACATTTTTTACGGCTGGATGCCCTTCCTAACGCCAGCGATTCTATTTGGTTTAACGTCCTGGATTAGGACGGGGGTTTTACCCTCCTGAATAATATTAATTTGGTTAATTTCTCGCTGTATTTCAGGCATAGACTGCCTCACGGCTACCAACCTACTAGACATGTTGGACAACGGTGTGATCCTCATACATCTAGCTCGCCTGATTCAACAGAAAGCTCAGGACTGTGTACTATCTGGACAGGCGAAAGGGGTAAGCAACCAAGCACTGCTCTACTTTCGGTTACAATATACAGGGTGAGCATAAAGTCTCACCCCACCCCCGTATCTCGAGAATGGCTGAAAATACAAGAAAACGCAAAAACCCGTAATCCTTAATTTTTAGGGGGATTAATTTTCAGCAAAAATTTTTTTGCCTACACGGCCCCAGTCAGGCTGGGCATGAACCAACTTTAAAATCTTAAATAGAATGGTATGTCTTGCGGCATATTTTTTTAAAGGTCTCATTGAGAGAAATTCATTACAACAAATTTCAGTGAGCTACGACTTACCGTTCTTGAGATACAGGGTCGAACGTCCTGCGTAATATCCATATATTTTGACCTATAACTCGTCAACCGTAAATTATAAAAAAATGAAATTTGTTGATAATAACTCCTTATGACAAGCCCTGTCGAAAAAGGTATAACTTGACATACTCTGTTGATATTAGTTTCTGGTCGGTTTCGTCAGCCAGCCGGACGAACAGTCCGAAATTTTTTAACGAAAAAACAAATCAAGTTTTAACTTGTTCGAAAGTTCTTGCCATAAGGAGTTATTATCAACAAATTTCATTTTTCTGGAATTTACAGTCAACGAGTTACAGGTCAAAATTATGGATATTACGCAGGACGTTCGACCCTGTATCTCAAGAACGGTAAGTCGTAGCTCACTGAAATTTGTTGTAATGAATTTCTCTCTATGAGACCTTTAAAACAATGTGCCACAAGACATACCATTCTATTTAAGATTTTAAAGTTGGTCCATGCCCAGCCTGACTGGGGCTCTGTAGGCAAAAAAAAATTGCTGAAAATTAATCCTCCTAAAAATTAAGGATTACGGGTTTTTGCGTTTTCTTGTATTTTCAGCCATTCTCGAGATACGGGGGGTGGGGTGAGACTTTATGCTCACCCTGTATATCCACATAGCGTCTTTAATTGATCTTGTTAAATTTAAAGAAAGAAAAATACCCGAGAAAAGTTATTTTGTGTATATCATTTTTTTTTCAAAGTAATCTAGATTTCACTACAATTATTATATTATTAACATATCACTATTTTAGATATCTTTTATATTAACTATTTAAGTAAAATAAGTAATGATATTCTTCGGTTCCATGTGCTGTCAGCTACTAGAGAAACGGTTAGTTTTTAGTGGGTGGAAATCCAGCCCAGGCCAGGATGAATTGAACCTGGGTGCCTTTAAAAGATTTATTCCTGCCTTCCACAAAAGAAAATGTAAAATAAGTACCACATACCATATTAGGATTTTCCTGTATTACCCACTTTTTTTTTTTTTTTTTTTTTTTTAAGGACGAGGAGGTAAATCTTATATTAATTCAAGACGAACACCAAAGACTGTCTGACTTTGATGAACAGTATAAGTTTTGTAATCGGAAATTGGTGCTTAATACCCACTAAAATCCTCCTCTCCCCCTATTACCCACTGAGTGATATCGTGATGAATTTTCTAGCCTGTACCGGAGCTGCCCGTCCGCTGCTTCGAGAAGGCAGCCCGCCGGAGTTTCTACTCCCGGGACAACATGGAGAACTTCATCACATTCTGTCGAAAGCTGGGGGTCCACCAGCATCTGCTCTTCGAAAGCGATGACCTTGGTAAGTTGTCTTCGGTGTACCCACATGCGAGGTGCAGTGCTTGTGACTACTGTGTCGGGAGGTATATTGCCGTTCCACCTATGCAAAATAATTTTGTGCCAAGATATGCTCCTACATTGCAATTCAACCCGGCCGTGAGTAACTTTACAACGGGCCTGAATCCTTCACCATACTACGGAGATAATAATTTATTGGGTTCGAATCCCAACTATGCGAATTTTTGTCTAGTCCCGACAATGTAGAATCTATTGAAACTACAGCTCATAGGCATGTCACCAAAGAGACACCCATAAAACTAACAAACACTGTCTCATCTCATTGTTTTAGTCAGAGCAGTGTACTTCGTTCTAATTCTCATCTTGAGTTTTTTAATAATAATATTGACGTGATATCAATCAGACATAATCTTAACTCATCTATTAGCCAATGTGAGGACACTTCCTTGCACAACAAGACAGTTATTGACAATGATAATAGTAATGGTATTAATCACGGATTTAGCTTTCGTAGCAAACTTTCGGCTCTAGCCCAACCTTTTTTCCCGAAAAACGTCACTGCCTTAAATGGGGTAGACATACCAAAAGTAGTCTATTGTCACAATGTTTATGATAGTATTAGTAGTAGTAATGATTATTTTATACAAAATATGTCAGGGAATATGTCGGATTATTCAAGAAAACGTAAATTAATGGAAAAGAAAATAAATCTTTGTAATAGCAATAACAATATTGATAAAGTTACAATTCTTCACCAAAACGTACAAAGCATTACAAACAAGATTCCCAGCTTAGAGTTGTTTTTAAGCGATATTTTCGATAGGTATAAACTTAACCCAGACATCTTGTGTTTTAGTGAAACTCACCTAAAGGGAAATAATGCAAATTGTTATAATATTCCAGGTTACGTAAACCTCGCAAGCTATTTTAGACCTGTCCGCGAGCGTGGTGGCGTTTCTATTTTTACAAAAAACAATATTACCTTTGAACCTTTGAATTTAAATGTCACACCCAGGGAACTGTCCTTTGAATACACAGGTATTAAATCAAACAAGCTGGATCTTGTGGTTGTGTGCGTTTACCGCTCGAACAACCCAGATTCTAACATTGACAGTTTTTATGACACATTTGAGCAGCTTTTGCAAAAACTGTGCAAATTCAAATACCTCGTTATATGTGGTGACTATAATATAAATATATTGGACAGTACCCCGGGAAAAATAAAATTTCTCAATTTCCTTAAATCTTTTAATTTGAAGCCCACTATAAATTCTATTACAAGATCACAATCTGGAACATGCTTGGACAATATTTTGGTAAATTTTCCTAAGCGAATCATCACAAATAAGGACATGAACTTATTCAACGGAATTGGTGACCACGGGTATGCACAAATTTTATCATTCCCAATCGATAAAAAGAAAAACAGCATTGAAAAAATCCTTACGCGATCTTTCTCTGCTCCAAAAATGAGTCAATTCAAAGGAGGGCTGTCCACAGTTGATTTCACAAACATTTATTCTAACAATGATGTGAATATAAAAGTGTCAGAATTCTATAGAATCCTTTTATCAATGTTAAATCATTGCTTTCCCATTAAATTAATCTCACTGAAAGATAATGGAAAAAAAGAATGGATAACTAGGGGCATAAAAATATCTAGTGTTAGGAAGCGTTCCCTCTATGAACTCTTACGTAATACAGATGACAATAATTTACATGAATATTATAAATTATATTGTAAAATACTACATAAGGTGGTCCAAGAGGCCAAACGCCTTCACTCAGTTTCCAAAATACAGAATGCTGCTCCAAATAAAAAAGGTAAAGCAGTCTGGGACCTTGTAAAAACTCACAGCAGAGCGTCACAACAAAAACATGCTAACTTGATCATAGACCATGGTGGTGTAAAAATCTCACAACCAGAGAGGGTGGCAGAGCTCGTCAACACTTTCTTTATTAATGTTACAAAAGATCTTTTAAAGAATCCAGACATTACCACAAATTCATCAACTTTGAATTCCTCGCTCACTCCTGGTCCTGCCATATCTCATTCTAACAGTCCCCTACATCTTCCTCATCTTCTCCTGCACCATCCCAACACTCCGCTACCTTATCCCAACCCTTCCCTACCTTATCTTAATCCTCCCCTACCGCTACCCTATCCCAATCCTAACATCCCTAGCCCACCCCTACCTTATCCTAATCCTACCCTACCACATCCTAATCCTACCCTACCTCATCCTAATCCTACCCTACCTCATCCTAATCCTACCCTACCTCATCCTAATCCTACCTTACCTCATCCTAATCCTACCCTACCTCATCCTAATCCTACCCTACCTCATCCTAATCCTACTCTACCTCATCCTAATCCTACCCTACCCCATCCTACCCTACCCCATCCTACTCTACCTCATCCTAATCCTACCCTACCTCATCCTAATCCTACCCTACCCCATCCTACTCTACCTCATCCTAATCCTACCCTACCTCATCCTAATCCTACTCTACCTCATCCTAATCCTACCCTACCTCATCCTAATCCTCCCCTACCCCATCCTAATACTAACATCCCTAGCCCTCCTCTACCTCTACCTCATCCCAATCCTCCTCTACCCCATCCTAATACTAACATCCCTAGCTCTCCTCTACCTCATCCTAATCCTCCCCTACCCCATCCTAATTCTCCCCTACCCCATCCTAATCCTCCCCTACCTCATCCTAATCCTCTCGTACCCCATCATAGCCCTATATATTTTTTAGAGAAACAATTTTCTCGAAGAGATGGAAATCAAATCACAGATTTTATTCTGTTTCCAACCACTATTGATGAGGTCAGGCGAGTAGTTAAGGGTTTCGAAAACAAGGGATCCACTGGTGATGACATGATACCGATGACGCTTATCAAATTTTGTATTGAAGAGTTGGCTTCTCCGCTTGTGAATATTTTTAACTCTTCATTTCGATGTGGTATTTTTCCTGAACTATTCAAATCTGCCGTCGTGACCCCCCTCCACAAAAAAGGTCCTGTTACTGACATTAATAACTATAGGCCAATATCCTTGATCAATAGTTTCTCCAAAATATTAGAGAAATTAGTACATCATAGACTCACTTGTCACCTCGAAAAACACTCTTTCCTAAACAAGGAACAATTTGGTTTTCGAGTGGGATTATCGACGACGGATGCCATTGCTAATTTTTTCATACACCTTGAGCGGTCTCTATCATCAAATTCGCACACTTTAAGCCTGTTTTGCGACCTAAGTAAGGCTTTTGATTGTGTGAATGCCGCCATCTTGTTGGAAAAGTTAGTACATTACGGTGTCAAAGAAATCGCACACCAGTGGTTTAATTCATATCTGTCTGGGAGGCACCAAGTAACAAAAATACCTTATGTTAAAGATGGAGTCAAAACTTATAATTTTTCTAGTTGTCTTAACATCAGAGCCGGAGTTCCTCAAGGCTCCGTTCTCGGCCCGCTCCTCTTCCTGGTGTTTATCAATGACCTGGTTTACGCCACTGATGAAGATGTCAGTTTCACTCTGTTCGCGGATGACACCACAGTGCTCATATCGGGCAGGACTAGATCTGAAGTCTTTGATAAGGGCAACAGGGTCCTGCGTGATATGTGCTACTGGTTTTCAGCGAATGGATTGAGGCTGAATCAGGATAAGACTACATTTTTGTATTTTAACCCTCATGGTCGGGACACACCCCCAACACTCAATGCATGCAGTCTGACAGTTTCTCCATCAAACGAAATAAAATTTCTTGGCATACACCTAGATGACAAACTCAAATGGAATAGCCATATTTTATACCTTAAAGGCAAACTATCATCTGCCACATACGCCATCAATGCTGTTCGGAGAAATCTTTCCTCACATACTGCACTGATGTCATATTTCGGGTACTTCCACAGTATACTATGCTATGGTTTAGTGTACTGGGGGTACTCAAGTTTATCATCCGACATATTCCTTCTGCAAAAAAAGGCTGTCCGGTCAATCTATGGTCTTCCATCCTTTGTATCATGTAGACCCATTTTTAAAAAACTTGGCATACTAACACTGTATGGGCAGTTAATACTGGATTCTTGTCTATTGGTCCATAAGGCATCTGGAATTCTACCTCGCCACTGCAATAATCATAATTACAATACAAGAAACAAGCAAAACTTGATTCCATCTAAAGAAAAGAAATTCACAAAGTCATTCCTCTGCAGTGGTGTTGATATTTACAATAAATTGCCAGATGCCTACAAGTCTTTAGACACAGAAAAACTTAAAATAATCCTGAAATCAAGACTTTTAGAAATCTGTCCATACAGTGTAGGTGAGTTCCTGGACATTCTGAAGGAGTGTCCCTGAATTATGAACCTTAATCTTAATCTTAAATATATTGTATTTATAAACTTTAATTTTAATAATCTTTAGTCCTTACTCTTACCTCTTTTTTAACTTTTAATTTAACGTTGTGTACGTACATTTTTGTATATCATATTCACAATAAAACTTATTATTATTATTATTATTAGGTCCTGAGATATTTCTGGTATTTTTACCACATATTAATACGTTTTGGGCTTACTGCTGGAATAATAGGACTTAATACCAGTTATTTTACCAGTTATACTTATTAATTCATTATACTTATCTTAAATTTGCCAGCCTCCGTGGCGTAATGGTTGTGACTACTGCCAGTAGTCCAGAGATCCCGAGTTCGATCCCGGTTGGAGCAGACTTTTCGAAGAAAATTCTGTTCCCTCCGAACACGTGAGGCATTTCCGGCCCTACCCAGGCTGGGTGAGGTTAATGTGGGTAGCTGGTACGACTCCTAGCGAATGGAGGGTAACACCCCCGTCCTGATCAAGACGTTAATACCAAATATAATCGTTGTTGTTAGGAAGGGCATCCAGCCATAAAAAACATGCTCCACCCTATCAACCTCAACCATGAGGTTGAACAATGGCGACCCCAAAAGCAACATAAGCTAATATAATAATAATAATAGAAAATCTTATAAGGGCAAAGCTTTACAAGTAAAGCTATTAAGCCCAGAACAAGGCAAGGGAGATATATATATACTTATCTTAAATTTCGTAATGTATGTATTGTGAAAAAAAAATTGTGTTATTATTAAATTTGTAAAAAAATATTTTTATTGAATTTTTATCAGAATTCTTTTCGTAAATATAAGTGCCATTAGTCCTAATCGAGCAGTATAACTTTATTTTTTATCAATAACTTAATTATATTTTCATTAACATACATACACATTATTCATTGAATATTTAACAGTTTCTGCAATCCAATGTACTTTTCAGTATGTGGTGGATTGCAGCAAATATTATTATCTTTTTTTTTTTTCAACAAATTGATTGAAGGCAGTGTGGATTGCACAAAGCTTCTTGAGTTGGTTCTACTTGATTGCCGTCGTCGACTCAGAGGTTCTAAAACTTTTTATGTTAAACAGTGTGCTACCAACTATACTTTCTTTTCTCCTCTCAACCGTATGATGAGAATTCAGAACAACTAGTTTTTTTTTACTTAACTGTTAGTAATTGTGAATTTAGATATTTTTCATCATTTTCTTTAAATTTAAATTTAACATTAACATTTTGTATCGTGTTTTAATGTATAATGGGCTCTGCTCGTAAATAAATGAATCGGTACACTCGATAATTACTACTACTACTACTGTTTTATTTTTATTATAAGACAGTAAAAACTAATTCGAGTAAACTAATTCGATATTATTATTCTCCTCCTCAGTCCTCCAGGCGAACCCCCGCCACGTGATCCTGTGCCTCCTGGAGGTGTCCCGCCTGGCCTCGCGCTACAACCTGGAGGCTCCCTGTCTGGTGCAGCTGGAGAGGGAGATAGCGGCCGAGGAGGAGGGGGAGGGGGACAGTGGCCTCTCCCAGGGCTCCTGGCACAGCCCCTCCCCCGACCCCGAGCCTCTGAGACACAGCAAGTGAGTAGCCTCTGAGACACAGCAAGTGAGTAGCCTCTGAGACACAGCAAGTGAGTAGCCTCTGAGACACAGCAAGTGAGTAGCCTCTGAGACACAGCAAGTGAGTAATAATAATAATATCGCCTTATTTATACTGCCCGATTAGGACTATTAAAGTCCCATTATTCCAGCAGTAAGCCCAAGACATATTATTATGTGGTAAAAATCCCAAATGGGAGGATAACTTGTCATGTCCCGGCTGGGTTTCGAACCTACATACTCTGGAATATTTGGATTTCACAGAGTGCCGCCTTTACCACTGAGCTGCCGGGACAGACGTAGCCGATCATCCGTACTCCGGCTTTCACCATTTGTCCCCCCTTCTTTTATTTCCAACTTTGAACTCACCATACCAACTTACTATTCCTTAGAAGTACTTCAGGATTGAGTAGTAGGCCCTGATTCCAGAAATCACTCTCACAGCCGTATTTATGAACAGAAAACGCTGTTTGAGCATGGTCTGAAGCATGATTTCCTTTAATATTACTGGCCAATACCTTGCTTGAAAC
The DNA here is from genome assembly GCA_024516035.1 of Bactericera cockerelli. NCBI lineage: Eukaryota > Metazoa > Arthropoda > Insecta > Hemiptera > Triozidae > Bactericera > Bactericera cockerelli. Next base: position 12,902 of record JAMCCL010000028.1, read on the forward strand.
ATTGCTCTGGCAAAATTCTCTGTTCATAAATACGGGTGTCATTCTCATAATCCACAGATCTCCCTTTCAACGCATTCTGATTGGTTTTTTCATTTAAATCAACCAGAATGCGTTTTGTGACGGTTGAAAGGGAGATTTGGAGAGAGGGAGTGCTTTCTGAACGAGGTGAAGAGGTGAAGGCTAGATCTGATCATCTTTACTGTTTTCACTATTTTTCCCTCTTCTCTTTTTTCCAACTTTGAGCTCATCATGAAAACTTGTTATTCCTAAGAAATACTTCAGGATATTTTTTTATTTTTAAATGTGTATAATTAAGATAATCATGGAAAAAATTTTCTTCTTGCAAAATTGATTTTGATTCATCAGTATATCAGTATAAACAGAAAACAGAAGAAGCTTGTTGAGATCTATTGAGCAGTGTAACAGAATTTCAATACGATGTACTGTTGTTAAAGAGGTATTGAATTCTAAAAAAGCATGATATGTGTATTTAAAATCATGGAAATAATAAGAATGCATAAGGGTATTCTAAAAAATGCTGCTGGACACTTTTTGTCCTTTTCATAAATAGTTCGCTGGTACCATAACTTATTATATAATATTTGTCCTCTCCTCTTTTTCTTCTGATCATCCTCAGTAGCAGGCGCGGCCGGTGGCAATTTGGTTTGGGGGTGCTGTCAAATTTTACGAAAAGAAAAATTATGCAACATTTAATACATGTCTGCAAGGCTTAGTGGTGAAGTGGTTATGTCAGGGAGAGGGAATTCTAACTAGGGGGTCAATAGTTCAAGTCTCATATGTGGTGATTTTCGAGAATTCCGTTAGAATGGTTAGGTATCATAATAAACTAATTTGTTTTAATTTATAAACATGATTAGCTGACGCAGATATGATGATAATTTTGGAATAACGTTTATTTTTTACAACCATTGTACATTCTTTTTCTACATACATGAGAAAAAAAATGTTCAAAAGAAAGAAAATAAGAGTAATTTATAAAGGACTTACTCTACTGATTATTTGGAGTAGAATCCATTCGCCTGGATTTCGAACAAAACTTGTGAATGGCTTTTTCATTGAAGTCAGAATCAAATATGTATGTTTGAAATCATTTTTTTTCTCAAGCGAAAACAAAGAAAACTTATTCTTAATAAGATGTCAACTGAATTAATTTCGTTTTTCCATACCTGCTTTGAAATGTAATTACCTAATTCCTAGGTGATAAAAAACAATACTTTCTATACTTTTTTCATTAAAAGTAAAAATATACATTTTTAAATTTAAAGAGAATAAATTGATAATGCCATTTTAAATTTAATATCCTTTATAAGAAGTTTCAAACCCAACTTAAATTGATTGCACAAATTTAATATTAAAATGAATTCAAAATTAAGGATAAAATAAATGTTATAATTATAGACCTAGGTATATATGTTTATAAAACTTAAGGTAAAATAAACTGTTAGGTAAATTCAATGATTAATTGTTATTTGTTTAATTTGTTACACTGTACTTTAAATCATTAAATAAATTGTAACCGATTATTAATTAATTTTCAAAACAAAAACACGTGAAATTATTAACATAAATAACGCGGAATGAAAGGGCATAAGACCAAGACCCGCGGGGACGAGACGCTAAACTACTTGAACCTTGAACTAGTTGTAGTTCCTTCCGGCTTCCCCTCTCCTCATGAACGGAAATCTAAAAATAGCTTTGTAATTCACATAGCTCTAGAAGCTCTGAAGTCAATCAGAAATTTTTCAGCAGTCCCTGTCTCTCTCCCTCAAGTATTTTTTTTTCTGCCCGGAGTCGAAATTCTTTTGTTTCTTTGTCCCTCTCTTTGACCCGCACCGACCTAGGTTTGGTTGCTCTATTACAATAGCATGCCTTCTCTTTCAATAAGGCATGAGCAGAGAAAAGAGAAATGCTCTACCGAGCGCGGTGGCGCTCCGCACGGACAAGCCAAAAAGTAAGAAGAGCGTATTAGATTTATGTTCTCGACAATCAAGCTTGGCTAAAGATTTATCTAATTAGGTACCTAGTTTTTATTTAGTATGATTTTTTTTATCTTAATGATAATTTTTATGAATTGATTGTTCTAAATATGTGTAATGATTTTCATTTACTACAAGCTAGAGAGACATGAAAAAAAAAAATTCTTTCCTTTTCGTCTGGGGGTGCTGGAGTTCCGCAGCTCCTTAGCACCGGCCGTCCCTGCTCAGTAGATGATACTCGTAGAACTGAATAGTCATAGGAAAGCAAAAATAATGCAGGTCTCAACTGTTGACTTCCTTCTCCTTTTTTTTTTTAACTAGGTGATGTACTGATTTTTTAAAGGGATACTTTCATCCCGCGTCAGAAATATATAAACTATGGCACCTATCTCTTCCTGAGATTTTATCCATGATTTGAATTTTCCTTCTCCTTCAGGTCTGTGAACATAATGAGCTCCGACAACACCTGGGTGGAGGGAGATGATATCAGGCGTGCCGTCAGCGAGGATGGCACACCATCAGAAGCGACTTCGGACGATTGGTCCCGAGGCTCTCCGGAGGATCCCGAAGATGAAGTCGAGGTGGACCCGAGACTCAACGAGCTGGATAGAAAGGTAAGAGCACAACTGTAAATCTGGATGGATGACTCAGTAATTTTGTGAAGGTCCATTTTAATAAATGAGAACAATTAAAGTAATTTTTACAAAAGTGAAGTTGGTAAAAATTACTTTAATTATTCTCATTTACAACTGTAAATACATCACCAGATGTTGAATATTCCCTCTCTCCTTTACTATAGCCATACCCAAATGTATATAAAACTCAAATCTGTGCATAAAACTCAGATCTCAAACCTGATGTACCCTTTAGGCCCTTTAGGGGATGTCTGTTACCAATATTACAGCCCAAAGAGTGACAGATATCGAAATATGATTTTATTTTTACTAGAGAAAAATACTATACATAATAGATATATTATAATAACTATTTCACAAGAAACTAATGACATGTTCCCCGAACACTTCAACACGTGAGTAAATTTTAAATCAAGAGAGGTCTTTAAAATTAATTGTACCTATTTGGTGAAAATGGAAAATTATTAGAGATTAATTACTCTTTCGATTGTTGAATATTACTCTAAGTTTCCATCTTTCCAGGTGAAGCAAGCTACTAGGGTGGCCCAGAAGTTATGCCATTGTCCATCAGATCGATGTGGCAAGCTGAAGATTAAGAAGATTGGCGAGGGCAAATATTGTGTGGCCGGCCGAAATGTATTCATTAGGGTGAGTATTAGTAAGAACATAATTATAATACCAGAATTTCTACATATATGTACAATGTACATGTACATAAGTAATAAAACTTGAAGTATCCCTCTGTGGGTAAGATTTTTTATCTAAGGGTTTTAAACGACCGCTCAGACTGACGGAAAAGTCTGGTGTATCTTGTTATTACATAATTATGACATTGTCAAAAAAAAATTGACAGTGTAAAATTTTGATGAGATCGTTATTAAAAAAGAAATCATTAATTAACCTCACCAAAAAATTCATCTACACAGGGAATAAACTACCACATAATAGACGTTGGGTGATTTTGGTTCAATATTTTTTCTTCTTTTACTTTGACTTCATTTGGCATTTGCTTCATTTTTTTTTTTTTTTTTTTTTTTTAAATTCCCTAGTAATATAAATTTGTTTGGGTTGACAGCTCCTCAAGGGCCGCCACATGATGGTGCGGGTGGGCGGGGGGTGGGACACCCTGGAGCACTTCCTAGCCCGACACGACCCCTGCCAGTCCCAGCAGCGGCACCCCAGTGTAAGTAGGACCTCTTCCCTCTGTCCACATCCCAGTCCCGCATACCTACCCTAAGTAGGACATCCTCCCCTCTGAGTAGAACCTCCTCCCCCTCCCCGTCTCCTGTGTCCAGCCGATCCTCCAGCAAGAGATTCCTAGCAACCTATCAAGATACGCTGGTTGCACGTTAGATGTTTATTTTACCTTACTCTTACTTCTTTGTAGAGTTTTTCTTGGGGGACGAGTTTTATTATTCACTTGCAGTTGTTCTCAAATTCTGAGATAAATTTTGAATGGGTGAAAACCTAGATTTCTATGTTAAATTTGTTCCTAGAACGTCTTAGCTTACTGTCTTAATTATTCTTTGACGCTATGTCTATTTTTTTATTCGGATTATCATTCTTTATCAAACATTGAACATACATAAATATTAAATTTGTTTGTACAGATGGATTTAGTTATCCATCAAATCAACTTGAAATCAAACCCTGTTTTTTGAGTATGGGACTCGTCTGTCGATTTCATGTCAGTTAGTCTTTCTGGCAGCCAAATTTTCCATTTCTAGATTATTTGAATCCCATGCAGCACGTTTTTCTGGTGGGCCTTTTTTTAACGTTTAAGATGAGATGGTTTATACCACTACACATATTTCGAGAACATTAGTTTTGAGGCATTTGTTTATACATACCTATACAATTACATACATATTAATTTTTTTTTCTTCGGAAATACGTTTCGGACCCAGACCCCCCCATCAGATTTTTTACTGGAAAAGCGTGCTTCTTGTTTGGAGGGAAATAGCATTTTAGTCAATCTCAGAATCCATCATGTTCATTGTATGTGATGAGAAAATATTTTATATAAACATTTATAATTTCAACGTACACGTAAGCTCTTTCATTAGTCCATTCTATACTGATGTGTGAATTAGAGACTACATTCACTTTTCTCTCACAGCTTCAATAGTTTGCACTAGATTTTCTCAACTTGCTACACGAAATGTGTAATGCTCCCTAGGTAGGTATTAGACTGGCGTGATCTAGATAAGTAGAACCTAATACAAGAACTAGCTGATATTTTTCATTTCGATAGTGACTATTTTATACAGAGTCAATATAAATATGTATTGGTAAATTTTGAAATCTCTTCCGCCCTAAATCTCAAGAAAAGAAACGCGTCTGCTAGAATCTTTTCTCTATAATCATATTATGTATGTATTATTAAATTGTATAGTTTTCAATTACTGTTAAATTCATGTTACATATTAAGCGTCTACCATTTTTATTGGAATCCATACGATAAGCTTTAAAGTATTTTGCTCGAAGTATACATGATAAATTATGATCTATTGGTGATTTAGATAGATATAGACGTACGAGTTCCTGTCTGTCATATTGTTGTTGAGGGAAAAAGCAAACCGGCTTAACTGCTTTTTTGTTCCTGACATACCAAGAAATATTCTGCTTTTAATTGCTGGCGTAACTTTGTACCCATTCTTATAGTGTTTTTCGTTAATACTGTTTTTCTACAGCAGACTAAAGCAAAGTGTGACTCCTGATGAAACAATACTGATTTAAAGTCTTTGACAACAAGCAAAGCCTGAGCTGTTGAATTACATACATAATATGAACAACTTGCTATACAAGCTCCAGTTAAAATATTTTGTATTTTTAAAATATTACGTCTGTGGTGTAAACAGTAGTATACATGAATAATATGACTAGTTACTAGGTACTGTACAATCTGTCAGGTGAATATAAGGTGCTTAATAGAAACAATAGCGTAGGGAACATGTTTCCATCCATTTTGAATTTAGTGATACATAATTACTTGAACTAAACCATAGGTACTACCAGGAGTTCGGTAAATCTATTTATTTTTCAATGTTTTTTTTCAAAAATGTCTACTTCATAAGAATATATCGATTTATAAGAAATTTATTCTTCTAATTATTTTTATAGACACTTGCAAGAGACCATTTCTATGTTATGTTTAAACTTTTGTGTTTGAAATCATGTACTTTTTGTACAATTTGATGTTGATATTTTATATGATTTTGTTGACCACAACCTGTGATTTCACAGTCAAAATTGTAAGAATTTGCCACTAGATGTTACTTTTCTGTTAAAACAGAGGCTGACCTGAGTTTCAGGAAGTAATATTATATTGCTTGTTACATTAAATTTGTGTTGCAAAAGGCTTGTTTGAAAATTTCCTGTTTATTTAAAATGAAATATCTTCTCCTTCGTTTAACCAAAACGACTAATTAATGAAATTGGGTTTATATAATTATGTATTTAAGCTGTTTACTATTCATAGTAATTATTTGTCATGCATTATCTTAGAATTAAGAACATATTGGTCTAGAATATACCAAAGAATCGAACTTTACTTGGTTATTTATTGAGCAGATCATCTCCTCAATGGAAACAAGTATTGATTTAATACCACCCCAGCACATAGTACTATATCTTAACTACTAGTAGCTTCACTATGCAATTTTATTGAACTCTAGGGTAGGTATTGTAGGTAATCTAACTAATCCACAATTGGTTTTTCTATAAAATATTCAACAAAAATATAATCCTGTACTAACTAAACCACTATTAGTTTTTGGCTGGGTGACCATTCAATTTCCAACCTTTGTGTGAATGCTATTCCCGGCCCCACTCAGGCTGTTTGAGGTTAATTTGAGTAGCTGGTTTGTGAGTTTCCAGCGAGAGGGTAAAACCCCCGTCGTGATACGATATGCAGTTGAAAGCGATGTTACGTTAAACCGTCTTTGAAAATAGCTAATTTGTCTTGAGATCTTACTCTCTTAACTTAATTTTTCTTGCATACATTCTCAAACAGAATTTTCATTTGTAAATTATTTGTGAGCGTACTTCAGCTCAGTTATTTTAAAAAAACCCCATTTTAAGTTAAGTAATAACTTCAAGATAAAGTTTATACCTCTCTAACTGTCTAAAAATCCTTATAATTTGAGGCTGGGTAAATGTACCCTTTCGATTAAATATTACCCATCGAAATGCATTGCGTCTTGAAATGTCTCTTCCTTCTAAAACTCTACTTTCATTTCTGCGGGGAACATCAATCCAATCCTACCCATTTCATTTTTATAACTTTTCCGATTAAATGCTTTTTGATTGAAAATCTTGTTCCTTGGTTATAGATTTTAATTTATCTAGTGTTTTAGTGCATATAAAATATTTTGTTATTTTCTTGTAAATATAAATTATCGATGAGAAAACCTACCATTTTGTTAATAACCAATTACAATCTTTGTGTTGTTTTTTTCTCAATAATTCTTACCTCATAAGTAGGTATTGTTATTCAATAGTTGAATTTTATTATAAAATTTTAACCGGAACAGCATGAAAAATATTTACATGATTGGGGCATTTGATTGGTTGAAGATAAAGAAAATATATCAAGGTCATTTCAGAGATCAACAACAGTGATTGGTTCTTAGCTCATCTCATTTCAAAAATAAATTTAAAAAGGCAGATTCAAAATTTGGGGCTCTCATTTAATATTCCATTTATCAAAAGGACGCAGAATGAGAACCAATCAGAAGCTAACCTCCGTTCGTCAAAAAATAACCGAGTCCCCGACTCGGTTCGACTCCTTGTTTACATTTTGAGAGTAACAGTCGATAAACAGTGCATTTTATTATGACTGTTTGCTCTGTTCCATTTAAAAATGTATAATAAAATTTGATTAATGGACAATTTTTGACACGATCGCATTTTTGGCCTTGAAATCGTTTTGTGCTCCTTTTGAGTTTCGTAGTGAAGTATGCTCAAATACGAGTTTGTATTTCTATTGGAAAATCGTCAATTTTCTATTGGAAACCATGCTTACACTAGCCGGACTGGCAGGCATTGCTGGACTATTACCATGTATTTAAAATTGAAAATTCAATTGATTTATCGAATAATACGAGGACTCATATTAGAAGCCAAATAAAAATGGCTTAGGATGGGTACTGTGTATAAAAAAAAAATATGAAAAATAATTCAAATGATTTATTATTATTATTTAGGATTCTAGGTAGTTCAAGATAGTTTTGCAATTAAAAAAAATATCCTGTAGAAATGTCTCTCTCCCTCATGGACTAGGTGCAGAGTATTTCAAGATCTTGGCAACAATGTGTCATGCATTCACATTATTTCACACTAGACAGCTTTTGCACGAATAGCTTACTATTATTATTTGTCGTTTCAATCATAATTTATTCATTTTTACTCAAGACCACCTTGAGAATTTAATTTATATTTTATGAATCCTTTATACTGTGTCCTACGAGAACGTCTTTTTGGTGGTCAATGCAAAACAGAGTGACAGTTTACGCATTATGTGACAGGAACGGTACCAGATGACGTGAGGTAAGTCTGCTGTCGGGTTTTTAGTTGGTAGGATGGTTTTAACGGTCCCGATAAAGAAGAGATGGACAGTAATTTGATCTTGAAACGTTTGCATGAAAATATTTCATAGGTCTGAGGTACTTTTAGTCCAGACTGTTTGAGTGGTTTAGCAGGGAGGATTTTGAAAAAACAAAAATAATTGGATGTTTTAAATGCAAATCATCTCTGTTAAAATATCAAGGGAGATTTTTTAGATTTTGTCACAGTTAATTTTACTGTTCAAAATGCGACCCATTCGATTGGAATAAAGGGTGAGTAAAACACATAGTTAAATAAAATTCCCCAAATTTGTTTCGAATGACCACGGAAAGTACCGAGATCAAGTAATGTTTCTATTTTCCAGATGGTTCCACAGAACAAGCCTGTCCGGATCCTCATCAGAAGATCTCAATCAATGAAGATATAGCAACCACAGAAGAATATTCAAAAGAAAGTGCGATTCCTTGTTTGAAACTGAAAGAGAGAAAATCGATCACTTAATTATCAATGAATTAACATTTAATTCATTTTTACAACATTATAATAAAATGCTGACGCACTTTAATAAATTTCAACAAAAAAAATGTATCAGAAAATTGTATTATCACTGTTATCTTTTAAGTGTGCTCTTATCTGGTGCTGTTTTCGTAGCTATGCTTTCAATATATATTATACAGGGTGGGGCAAAAGTCTGGAAACCCCTGAATAACTTTCGAATGGCTTCTTCGGTAAAATTAAAATTTTGTACGGTAAACCGGGCTGATAAGACCTTCTTTTAGAGTTGGGTCGATTTTTGTTACCGGCCCCCATGTCGGGGCCAGGGGGGCCAACTTCATTTTTTTAAATACGAACCCCCACCTTGCGATACATTTTTGAAAAGGTCTTTAAATAACAAATACATTGGTGCAAAATTTTTTTTATTAATATTAACTGTTTGCAAATGGCGTCCAACTTTCTGTATGCAGTAAAGTCTGGAAACCCCTGAATATCTTTCGAAATGGCTTTCTCAGTAAATTTAAAATTGTGTACGGTAATCCTTGGTAATTAGACCTTATATTAGAATGGGACCGATTTTTTTTTACCGGCCCCCATGTCGGGGCCAGGGAGGCCAACTTCATTTTTTTAAATACAAAACCCCACCTTACGATACATTTTCGGAAAGGTCTAATTACCCCGACTTACCGTGCACAATTTTAAATTTACTGAGAAATCCCTTTCAAAAGATATTCAGAGGTTTCCAGACTTTACTGCATACTTAAAGTTGGACGCCATTTGCAAACAGTTAATATTAAAAAAATAAAATTTGCACCAATGTATTTCTTATTTAAAGAACTTTCCAAAAATGTATCGCAAGGTGGGGGTTCGTATTTAAAAAAATGAAGTTGGCCCCCCTGGCCCCGACATGGGGGCCGGTAACAAAAATCGACCCCACTCTAAAAGAAGGTCTTATTAGCCCGGTTTACCTTACAAAATTTTAATTTTACCGAAGAAGCCATTCGAAAGTTATTCAGGGGTTTCCAGACTTTTGCCCCACCCTGTATTATTAGATAATTATTACATTTGAGCATAACCCTAATTCCAGATTATTTAGGAGATTGGACTTTTTAAAGCTCTCGAAAAAAGCACGACCACAAATCATAGTGATGTGGGTTCAATTCCTATAATGGTGGCTATTTTTATTGGTACTATCGACCCCATTCCAAACAGTGTTAGTTACCTTAATATAAATATTAAAATTATTGTATAATTACTCGTGGCGAAGCAACAAGAGAACGTCTACTTTGTAGTTTGTTATGATTTTGTATGCGTGCCTGCCACTTCTCTCAAATATGCAATGTGCTCTATATTTACCTTCAATTACCTTAAGCTATGGAAAATATTGTAATCACAATTTTTGAGTTTGATCTGATGATAGCATTAGGCTCTCCCAAAATAAAAAAGAGATTTTCTTAAAATATTATGTACCTCTAAGTGTGTGGTTTTAGTGTTCAAAATAACTAATTAGCAAGACAGTTTCAGTTAAGTCATTACATTATGAACTCCAATAAACAGAAAGAGCTACTGTTAATCCGGAGTTCCGAACATATTATTATGTACAATGTGCAGTATTCTTATCTAGTCCCCTGATCAAAAGATCGATCTTGAAAAAATTCCAAGGTTTCGGGTATAGGTTTTCCATTTAATACATAAATGGTTAGAAATTAATCCCCAGAATATCATGTGGGGGCTACATAATATTGATAATTTATACTGTCCAGTGTCCAATGAAGACTATTGAGTCTCATTATTCCAGCAGTAAGCCCAAGACGTATTATTATGTGGTCAAAATCCCAAATGGGAGGATAACTTGTCATGTCCCGGCTGGGTTTCAAACCAGCGACCTCTGGAACACCGGACTATCGCCCTGACCACTGAGCTACATGTGCTATACAACGTATGGCACAAAATCAATTCTGAGTGTTATATTTCTAATCATTTTGATATCGAATTTTCACACCGACCAGTTTGAATGGCCACAAAACTCGGGTATGTAAAAGGGGTCATCAGTTTGTTATGATATGACGAAAATAAGATGTTTTTATATTTATTTTTTAAACAAAAAAGAAATACAACAGTAGATTTCTTTCATACAAGGTGGGACCAAAATTAGAGCTCACTGCACAAAGAAATATGAAATTCTGTTTCTCTTTTTTGTAGACATATTTATCGTCTGGATTTTATATTTGGACAAACTTGCACATGTTAAACATATGTATTCTATAGTATGTATGCATATGTGTCGACAGTGTTTGGGTATTTGAAATAAGAGCGGGACATTCTAGTGCTCAGGCAGAATGGAGCGGGCATACATAGGTGACAATTAATTTGTCAGAAGTACTGCCACCAGCGAGAATCAAATCTATGCTGAAGACTTTGAAAAAAAAAAAAAAAAAAAAACACTGTTCTCTTGACGAACATGTATACTTGTGTAGGTTCCCAGGGCCGTATTGTAAAAACAAAGATATGCCAGACCATACCTCAAGTTACCAAGCACAGAGTGGTCTATCTTTCTTGTAATCCTATTTTATTATTATTATTAAACAGATTCAATCAAGTTTTATTTACAAAATATAGTATATACAATTTACAAGAAACAAAGTTGAAATTATTAAACAAAACTTGATCAAGGGCGGTGCTAATGCCTACGGCATTCTCTTCTATTATAAAACTATTTATAATTCGGGTCATAGAGTTCCTCATTTTCTCCATCTGGATTAGTTCATTCATACAGCGAATCAAGATACGTAATCACTTATTTAGTTTGGCACAGTGGCAGGAACCGATAGACAGATGTCATGGACAGGCAATCTTTTCAAAACTGGCAAACGGTTTACAAAAACGAAAACAACTATGATTGTGTTGAGCAGTTTATTTATAAACATCTGCAGTTAACTAATTTGATAGTTTGTTAATAAGTTCCAGATTTGTAAATAAATTAAAAGATTCAAGTACCCTAGAACCGAATGAGCATTTTCAGGGAGTTGAAATGATTTTGATTTAGTGATAGCTGTCAAGTGTCGAGGCACGTTTTACTTTATAGTATTTTGCCAATTGACAGATGTCGAATGAGTAGAATTGCACCTCGAGACGGAACGAAGTCATGAGAATTGTTCGACCCTGTATGAGATATAGAAACAAATCTCATGTCACGGTGCCAAGGATCCATTTATGGACGTCGTACAGAAATAGGAGAAGAACATCCCGGCGCTCACATAGTAGACACTGGGACCGAAAGGCTTGGTGTGTATTATTTTGAGAACTGGGGCTTCACCCCGCCATCTCCCTAATGTCGACTTCAATGAAAATACATCAGGCTATGTCGTGTAAACAAAATTACTGCTGATCTCTGGGATTTCACATTTTCTTCATTTAAAAAGAAATACTAAGTAAGATATTATAAATAAAAGACTTGAGTTTCACAGGGATTCGACTTGAAGACCTTTAGTAGAAGGGCAGTTTGATTACGACTAGGGTACATAAAATTCAGAATGCACTTCTCGCCCATGATAATGGCATACTACAAACAAGTTACAACATAGACCACAAGCGTCTACAATAGCTGCTGTTTTATGGCTACGAAATAAAAAAAGCTGAAAAACACTCATGTTTAAAAAATAAAATAATAATTGTTCCAATTTAGAAATAGGTTTACTAAAGTCATGTTTTATGTGTTTCCTATTACTTCGTACTCATTTTTTTATGTGTTCTTTCCATGTTTGTTACATAAATAATTTTGTCCTATGTATTTCAATCTAACTCGACTCATTGTATTTAACAATATATCAGTACATGTTGAAGTTATTTTTGTGACATCAATGAATAATATTTCTTTTTTCAAATACCTATTAACAATAATAATAACACTCTTTAGTGGAAGGTAACCACCAGGCGAGTTTAATGCTCAAAGCATTTTCTACCACCTACCCCTCAGAGTCTTGTTATTATGTGGTCACAAACTCAAATTAGTGAGGAAAATGCATGCACTGGGTGGGATTTGAACCAACGGACCCCTTCATTACCTGGATTACCATACTAGCGCGTTAACCACTTCGTTAACGCGCTAGTCTGGGTTACCTAAGACAACCTAGGTTAGTACCTCCCTAGTGATAGTCGGTACATCTCTACTTTAATTTTTTTTTAAGAATTTAAATTTTCCGAAAATAAAATGAAACAATTTTCCATTAAACAAAAATACTTCACTTGTATATTTAAGGTCCTTGGTCTATTTTTCCGATGTCCTGACATCAATAGACAACTGTTTGGGCTAAGGGGCCACGTCATGTGAGAGCTGTCTAGAGTCTAGATTTCTAGAACTCAGAACTAAAATTAGACCTATCACATAATAGATAGCTAGCCAATCAGGGAATATTTAAAATATATGTCCGGGGTAAGACCTTAACACTTAGACGACCGGCATGGTTTTTTCGTGAATTCTCTCGTGGGACCGGCGATAATACGGCTCTCCGACATTGTGTACCACCGGTGGTACACCCGGTCCATTCCGTACGAACGTGCGTGTACCACCGGTGGTACACCCGATCGTCTAAGTGTTAAGAATAGGATTTTTTGGGTAGATTCTACAACGGTTGAGGAAAATTGAATTTTCCCTTTGTCTGCTTTTCGTAATGATATTTTCAGCCTTTTTGTCCCACAGAGTGCTGTTCCTATCTGAGCAATGAGTCACGCCACTGCAGGTTATGGTCCATTAATATTGCATACTGGCATCCAGGTGCTATGCTCAACTGTAATCGCCCGTGACACCACGAATATTCACCTTATTTAAACTTCTATAAATCTCTCCTCTCAGAATAAGCAGCTTCAACAAGTGGATACTATGCTGGTTGTGCCAGTGGAATATTCGGAATTCGATTTAGGTATTACTGCAGGAAACTAAAAGCCGTGTAGCCATAATATAAGTATATTTATATAAGAACGACTCAAGAGTAAAAGGACTTCTATATACTAAGAAAAAATTCTTATCTGTAAATGTTTTTTAAAGTTCAATTTCGAGGTGAAGACTTCGTGATGCTGGCATTCCAGCCCAACCCAGGCTGTGTGAGGTCAATGTGGACAGCAGGTTTGTGAGTTTCTTGCTAATGGAGGGTAACACCCCCGTCATGATATGACCATGCAGTTGAAAGCGACATTAAACCCAAATTAAAAAAAAGTTGAATTTTCTGAAGAGGTATCAGTAGATAGCTTATGTATTAGTTTCAGAGATATGGCACAGATTGGGCGTTTGGCTACTCTACATAGGTGATGGTCGCCCTCTAAAATGTGAAACATTCTTATTCTTCGACCCGCCGATGTTGTAAACAAAAACATGGCATCTGATGTGCCCCTTTCACTTTTCGACATAAAATTAGATAGTCACGGTGCCTGAGTGAAGGAGAGCACTAGGCTTGTACGCAAGGTGATCTGGGTTCGATTCCCAGCAGATAAGGATTTTTATGATCTGTACTTAGACATCCGGTCTATACATGAGGAAAAATGAGTAGCTATTTGCGACCAGTGGTAGCACTGGCATTACGATAAGGAATATGGATATAGGAAAATGATTTTGAATTTTGAAGAAGAAAAAAAAATCGTAATGCTGAGCAAGCATGTAAAAGTTGTGACATAACACAAGAAAACCATATTCCCACATAAAATTTAATAGTATTCCTAATTACGTCAGTACATTAACAGATTGACAGAAGACAACTTTTTGATGGCTAGCATTAGAATGCAACGTCGCCGTCTTGTCTGCTGCGAGAAATTCGACATGAGTTCAGATGTACCATGGGACAATCACTACTATCAAACTCACGGCGGTTTTCTAACATAAATGAGGCTAATTAAAGTTGTTATTCATTATATTGCATTTCTGAGTTCTTATTTGGTTAACTTAAGCTATATTTCTTGACCTCAAGTTCAACTGATCAGTCCTAGGACGGGTGAGCATCAGCCTGACTTGTCCTGGGAACGAAAGTGTTCAGTGATAGATTCGAGATCCGATTGTTCGGTGGAATTATAATACGGCAAATTATATTTCATGTGGTGGACACAAGAGCTGGGGGGAGTATTAATTCACTTTCACTTTTCTAAATCTGGAGCCATGAACCATAACGCGTCACACTTTCAAATTTGAACTGGTTTACATTTCTTACTAGCATTTGCCTCCAACCCTCCATGTCTTCAGACGTGGCAACGTGGCCTAGGTAGGAAAAATCTGTTGGCTTATTGTGAGTACCTACCTTGCAAGAATTTGACAATAATCTCAACAATACTAGGGCTTCTTAATTTCACAGAGTCTGTTCACCCTCGCGATTTTTTTATTTTTATTTTTTTTTACCATAAATATATTAATATTATTTGATAATTCACATATGCGTCTTTGTCTTTTATACTAGAGTAAATATTAGAGAGCATATGCTATTTTAATGAAATCGAATTTAAAAATAGTTAATCTATTACTCATGGGGTTTTCTAGACAAAGAAAACCCTGTTTCGAGAAGGATTTTATACATGATGAAAATATTATTATTGAAAAAGAAATTGGATGTACATCTCTTTTTTATTAATACGAGTATATGATATGCGATCTTCTTCTTCTTCTTCTTCTTCTATGGAATCTTTTTGTAGGAATTTGAATTGGACCTTTAAGAGAATAAATATTTGGGAGAAAATTTTCATAAATACTCGTATTGTTCAGAATGGCGGTTCTGAAACCGTATCCTACTTTTTATGTCTTAGAGTACAACTATTGCAAAATTATTTGAGCCTGAACCTGAATGTGAATAATCATTATTTCAACCGAAAAGTCTATCCTCGAGAGAAAGTACAAATGTAGTTTCTGGTATTACTATTTTCCACTTCTTTTTCTTAACCTCTCTCATTAGATTACCTAAGGGATCACTTTCACAAGAGAAAGGTCAATATCGATCCCCCCCAGTTTTGTCATTTCTGTACGGATCGTAGAGAAAATATTCATTAATCTATTCACTTCCCAGACAAGCATGAAGATTTTAACCTGGTGGCCTGAATATTCAATGCGGTGGAAATCAAGGTAAGTAATGCAAAAATAAAACATTGATACGATAATAATGGGCTGCACTTCGAGAGAGCTCGGGGCCTCAAGAACATTGAAGCTAAGTAACATTGAGTAGGGTAAATATTTATATGAATAACTTCGACTGAACAATGTACTAAAGTCTATAGTAGCCAGCATATATGGAACACACTAGGGGCCACATTATGAAACAGGATTAAAGTTAAGATAAGCCAGACACGCCCTCAAGTGGGAGTTTCAACCAATCAAAGCAAACTGTAGCCCGAGTTGAAGGACTTATCTTAACTCTAACCCTGTTCTATAATACTGGTTCTTCCAGTCCAAATTAGGCTAGATGAGGTATTCAAGTCTCTAGCTCATGCCATTCTTGAGATATTTTGTTTACAGACAGACAGACCGTCACACGGACCAATGGCTGAAACTTTTGATTTAGTCTCTGGGCAGCTGGGCACCCTAAAATGTGTTTTGGCACTGAAAACTGAATATCGAAAATTTTGGGTGATTCCATTACTTTCCTTTCTATAGGATAAGGAAAGTAAAAAACAATGGATAGATATAATTCTGAAACCTCGCAGACGAAATTTCAAATTGTCTTCTTATTTCCAAAAAATGGAGAATTTTTTTAAAGATATGTTTCATTTCAATCCGATCCATGTGACCTATATATTGCAAAATATAAATAAAATCATAACAAAATCACATAGGCCGTAGTCTATCTGTGTTGAGATCAGGCACGTACGAGAGATGGTGATTGTACACAGGACACCTAGCAGACATGAGGGAAATAAAAGATTTTGAGAGTATCACTCAGTGTGAAACATTTCTTTTGAATTCCAAATGATTAAATTTTTGTCTTTTATACTGACAAGAAATAAGAAAAGTATAAATTGGTCGCTACCGAATTCTGCACTACCTACAAAGCTTCAACAGCTACCTAAAAGGAGCGTCCTGGACAGGAACATCTAAATTAAGGTAAAAATCACCTGAACTAGAAGAAATCACGTTTCGGTTGAGGTCTCATTCGAGAAAGGGAAAGGTTCACATTCTTCCAGCCATTAGCTTAATAACAGAAATTTGTTACTCACTGAATTTTAGTGCTGTGAGAGAGGTCTACAGTTCACGGAACTTTGGTCTTGTTCATATTTCTTCAACACCAGTGGAAAATTTATAAGCGTAATACTGAATGTGCAGTCCATAAATGGTATCGCGCATCAGCTAATTTACATAATTGGTTTAAATAGACAAAGATAAATTTGAGCAGTGATGGGCGTCGAACGCGGTATCTCTGGCATGTAGAACGAGTGTTCTACCGTGAGAGCTGCTTTCGTCTTCCCCAGATCATCAGCCCTGCTGACAGAGCCCCAGATGGGCATGCGCTCTACTGTCTACTAAGGTGTTAGGAAACAAATTTCAATATCCAATTCTTACACTTTTTGTTCTGGCCCCAAAATAGATTCTTGCTTTCTTCTTCGGAGTATTGTCCAAGAACTAACTCCACATTCCTTCCAGCTTTACAAAAAAAAATATTTTTCTTAATTTTTAAGTGTAAGTAAAAACCGTTTTGTTTCCTTAAAAATCGTGTTTTGTGAAGATTTTCTTGAAAATCGAGTTTTAACCCCTGGAAAAGTGGTGATTTTGTTTGGAATACTCTTCACATTGTTCTGTTGTTTTTCTTCTAAACCATCTCAATTTTTAAAAAAACTAATAAACAAATATTTTTGTTTTGTTTTTTTTTATATTTTAGAGAAGTATAAAATATAGTTTCTGCATTAAATTTAGGGTGAAAAGATTGAAAACTTTCCTCATTGATTGATAAAGGGTTTGTACCATTAAATTTTACACATCTGGTAAAATGGCTGGAGAGTCCTTGAAAACCAAGGATGAGAAATTAATAGGAAAAACATTGGATGGTTACTTGTCCAATACTCACTATGCATCTCTTGATTACAAAGCAGGCTGATGTAAGATTTAGTCAGAGGTCAAGTAAAGTACACTAGCTATTGGCATAGAGCAAAGAAAGTGTAGGCATCAATATAATTGAGACAAATAAGGACAATCATGCATTAGATTTAAAGAATCTTATTTTAAAAAGCTTTAATGTTTCTGTCTAGAATGAAAATTTCAAAATCAAAGAGCACAATATACATATGTATGTACTTCCTTTTAACAAAATATCTATTTTTCATGTGTTCCTTACAATATTGAGGAACAGATAAATCTAAATATCCAATTCCAGTATAAGACATTTTCATTTGAAAATATAAAGTAGATAATATTCTTTTTTAATCCTCATAATATACAAAAGAAGGTGATTTTTATGTGGTTTTCCATGAAAAAGCAAACCCTAGGAAACACAAGGACGGATCTTTAGTTCAAATAAAGTTGGTAACTATAAAGTGACCTGACATGCTTTGACTTGTCGAAATCATGGCATGTTTTCCATTCGTGAACAAAAATCTTGAAGTATCACATTTCACACCAAGCAAATAATCGCTGACATGGAGATAGAGAAAATAAATAAAATAAAAAAACAAATTTTGTGTAAATTTCATTCTTAACATTTTTGTCTGTCTGTGACAAAAACGAAATTAGATTTTCATCAAACAGGGTGTTCCTGTTAGATGGATAAGTACCTATAGATATTTATATTTTTATATGCATGGGTTATGGCCCACTTATAGTGCAACAAATAATAGCATACCTACCTACTTATCTATTTAAAAAAAATCGTTTTGGTTCGTATTTACAATCATAAGGTAAACAAATGTACGTACATTATAGGATGATCAACATTTCATTAGCAATATCTAGATTAGATGAGTAAGGTGCCTGCATTAACTACACAAATGATAATATTCAGTAACTAGTCCTTTAAATACGGCCTTCAGTTAAGATGGATTTAGGACCCACTTGAAACGTAGATAGGAGGAAGAGGAACTTGATCAAAATATACAGGGTCCGCCATTGATGATGAACCATATTGAAATGCCTATATTTTTACAACTGAAGTTTTAAAATGATTTTTTCTTTGTAGGAATGCTAGAAAATAAAATGCCATTTATTTTATTACTCGCCAATTTACGTTTCAAAGATCCCATCAGTCATCATGAAGATTTTAACTTGATGCAGAATGCATGAATTCAGACATTCTCTCGAGTTTTGCATCGCCTTTATGGAAATGTCTTTGGGAATAGCATCAGATTTATTGTATTCTTGATCTGAGTAAAAACTAAAAACCCTGATAAAATGCTATTCACCCTGACAAATTAATACTATCCTTGAATACCATGTTGAGCTCTAGCCAACATCTCCTTCATGAGTTTTTCATAACGTAAATGGTTGAGTATAACACTAAATGGCATTTTGTTTTCTATCATCTCATCAAAGAAAATATTCATTATGAAAAATCAGTTTCGAAAATAAAGATATTTCAAATGGTTTATAATCAATGGAGAACCCTGTATTATTACATAAAAATAGAAATATATATCTAGATTTGGTCCAATATAATATGTCAGGAATGACATTGAAATCTGATGTTTTGTCACATTAGACTCAAAAGTCACCATGAAAGTAAATCATCATAGTGCAATTTTATAGCTTAAATATGTAGGTAACAGTTGTAACACACAAAGTGCTCAATGTGGCGCAGGTGTATGGGCAACCCAAACCTGTAAGAAGACTTGGCTATATGAAATGAAATGGCAGTTGTAATTATAGCGAGACATTTTCTGCTGGTATAAGGTTCACTCATGAGGATTGTTGAGGAGATCCTGCTAAATCCAGCTTTACTCAATCAACTTTTGTAGCGAAAAACGCTTTGCTCTAATAGGTGGTTAAGAGAAGAAACAGGGTTTCTTTTCCCTGTTTGAGTTGAATGCCTCTTTACTCGATTCATGTCAAGACATATTAGACAGATCAAAAATAGTGTGCTCTGCGAAGTATTATTTGATTGCCAATGATGTTATGTAGGCAAAGGTCAATTCGAAGGCATCATTTTTTTTCATAAAATAATGGATTTAAATAATTTATTATAATACAAGAGTGGAATCGATTTACCTTTTGTAATGCATCTGTGTTCCAGTAGTTTTTAAGTGCGTACAGTACTAAATCCTTTTGTAATGCATCTGTAACGCAAACTGAAAAGGGCAAATTCTGACTCCTAGCAAATTTAAGATTCTAATTTTATTTAACTCTCTATGTAGTCTTGTCCGTTTGAGCTAGCAATACAAGTTATAATAGTATAACTGTACATTTGCTCTATTAGATTTAAAAGTGGTGAAACACTTATGATAGAAAGTAACACGCATTCAGCAAATACCTACTTCGTGCATGAGAATTTATTACAAGATTTATATATTTAGTACCTATGTGCTTGTAGAATTCTGGGGTGTATTTTTTCGCAAACATCAAAAACTTAAGCATTGAATATTTGCCAAAAATTAGCGATTTTAAATCTAGCGAGAACTATTTTTCAATTGGCCCAGAAATTGAAGATGGGCTAGTACTGTGGTAATGTTACGCTTTTTGAGAGAAGTTTGGCATTGCATTGTACAATATACAATCATGTGACAACCTAAATATTACACCAGCATTTCTGAATTAATATATATTATTATTTTTAAACGTCGCTGTCAACTGCATGGTCATATCACGACGGGGGTGTTACCCTCCAATCGCAGGAAACTCACAAACCGGCTACCCACATTAACCTCGCCTAGCATCAAATCTTTACCTCGCTGGACATTGCTTAACTTCGGTGATCCATTCAACGCGCCATCGACGATGGCTGGCTGATTAAAAATTACTTCCTAAAATAAACCTAATTGATCCATATCTTACTAACTTGTGTGGTGTAAAATCTTGCTTTGATCATATTGGTGTCTACACTGTTCAGTAAGTCGACCTGGCATCTCCACTAACATAAAATTAACAGTTTGATTACATTAGGATCATTGGATGATAAATTTTTTTTTTTTTAATAAAAATCAACCAAAGGACTAAATTAGGAATGTACTATAAACCAGAAAAAAACTCTATATTTTTAGAAGCATATTAAGTTATTGATCATGACATGAAGTACAAGTGACGATTAGTATAGGATGAGGAGGTCGTTGTACTTTTGAACTGTTTCCAAGGTTTTATTCGTAATTATTGTTTAAAATACTATTTAAATCGATAAATTATTGCGTGTCCAATTTTAGTGCATACTTTTCAAAAAAGAGGTAGTTACCATCCAACTCCAGCTCTGACGGTCAATCCCTGATTCTTGTATAAGTTATTTAAGCTGATACATGTTTACACCTTCTTGATGAGTCTTTCCCGACTCAGAGAGAGCCTACATACTCCACCACCCTAGTTCTCAGCGCCCCGACACACATTTGAATCCCTGCCAACACATATTTGTTACGTAGATTTAAATTTTCGACATTTTCCTACACGCTAGCTAGCGAGCGCTGGTGCTTCACTGCTCAACATCTTTATGACATGTACAAATAAGTACCGGGGCATAGCGGACATTCTGTAGGCTGAGCTCTATTCTCTTGTAGGGCCATTAGGCAGTGACGGGCGACTTGTGTTTCATAGCGCTGGCTTTGAATGTCATGAGACACCTAGTGGCTACATCTTCACAGTCAACGCACCAGTTTACACGAAGAAGTTTAGGGTCCATAAACAAAATCAGTTTGATATGGAGCTACCTGGTTGGAGGGGTCCCTTAATATTAATACTTATGAAAAAAATTAAGGTCACAAGTAAAACCGTTGCAACTGAAGCTTGGGATAACATTACCTAAATGCTGACTGTTTAACTATGATATAAATGGACTAGCTTTGACAATAGACCATAAGAGTCTATTGTGGTTGTTGTTTCTGTCTGCAAAAGAAAATAGACGTGGAAACCAATATGATTTTGGGATTTACCTTGCAATGTTCGGATGAAGAAGCTCTCGAGTTGAGAGGTCATTTATTCATAGACCAGATGGAGCAGGGTAGCTGTCACTCACGCGAGTTCAAGGCAACATATTTCATACCTGTCAGACAACAATGTAGTTCATCTAATCAGATCATATTATTTGTGTACTTGTAGAGTTCTAAATTACATTTAATTATACAATGAGACCCGTGGACATAGATAAATTAAAATTTGTTAGAGAAGTGAGTTGCCAGAGTTAAAGAAAGGCGCCACATTCAAGATCAAGCGTGGACTAGAAATTTAAATTTGGAGCAATCTTTGCCAAACAGTTTAATCTCAGTATAAGTGTTACTCCCTCCGGCCGCGCTCTTATGGTATGCATAATAAGGGTATTGTCTTGTGTAGTAACATCTTTAAAATACTTAACTATGCTTCTAGTGATACATGTAAGCACATTCGCTGTGGAAGTGCTACACCTAAATTCTAAGCAATCTTTGCCCTGATTGGTTCAACCATTTGTTGGGTACAAGGATGCTCTATGCAGATATGCCCCTGTTATCAACTGCAAAGACTTTACTATCGTCTCCCATGGTCCTTGAGTATGAGTATTCATGATTTTTTCAAGAACAAAACAATGTTAACTAATGTTTTGTTTTGTAACTTCTTTGATTTCAGAGTTTAATTAAATCCCCTCCAACCATGTCCGACGAAGAAGAATACTCGTAAGTAATTTAGAGAACAAATAATTATATTTACAATTTAAAATCTCAATTATTGAATTTCAAGATATGTATACACTGGCTTCTGACATATTTATGAAGTGATATGTGAATCAGTTAATGAATAAACGAGAGCGAATTGGGAAATCAGTAATTTGATACGCAAAAATTATTTTGGTCAATAGTGAGTGGGTTTGGGAAAAAATCATTCGAAGATTTTTGGTATAAACTTTACTGTAATCTAGCACAGTTTTCCTGCATTTCGAGCTATTTTTAACTGCCTTGTATCTTTGCTTCCTCTTTTTATTGTTCTAAAACTTGAAACCAAATTGATGTTTACATCTAAAAGTAACTTCAAAATTTCAAAGCTTTAAATAAACTGCTACCAAGTTATCAATAGTTTCAAAGTGCGTATTTTCCGACCTATTCACTGATTAATTGACTCACCAAAATTATGAGGGCATGGCAATAGAAATTTGAGCAAATAACTCAATCATAATAATATAATAAGACCTGTTGATGAAATTTTGAAAAGACAAAAGATGTAGAAGATCTTTAAAAAAAGCAATGAGACATCATCAAAAACAAAACTGTGAAAAAGGGCCTCATTACTTTTATGGGCTAATATTTTTTGATCGGATCGGAACTTGGCCTGTTTTGTTTTTTATTGTTGTAGTCCTTTCAATAAACAGACAGCAATTGATATAAAAATAGATTACTTCTTTTACTTTGAGTTTTTATATAATGATAGTTTTTATATAATAATATAAGAATATATTGATACATTTATTTAGCTGAGGTGAAAGTTCAAACGTAAGTCCTTCAAATCAAAGTCTAAAAATTGAAGGAACAGAAATGCCTAACCTGATGGCACTTTACTTTTTTTAAAATTGTTGTTGTTGAGACAATTAATTGTCTTGAGAAAGAGTAACATAATTCCATATAAATTATAGTATAATTAATTGCCATTACATAGGTAAGGACAGGTATTTCTTTCCTTTTAATCAATAGACTAAAAGCATGGCGTTTATCAAATCTACAATTATTGCATCTGATATAGTTTTGGTATTAGCCACCATGCATTTTGATGTTTTTTTTTTTTTTTTTGGGAATTATGAATATTTTGATGGTAATATTACTCTTATTGACAACTTTTATTTTACTCAACTGAAAAAAAATGTTTCTATTTTTACTTTCTTTTTCTTTATTTTTGGTTTGATCGAATTTTGCTATAAATAGATTATTTAAAAACCCGAAAAAAATTTAGTTATGAAAATATAGGTCACACAAACCTTCATCAAATTGTTAATTGTTTGAAAAGAAATAGAAGTTTTTCATTTTTTGTTGTTGGAAATATTTAATATCTTACTAACGGTGAGCTTCAGTTGAGTAGAATAATTTGTCTTTATTTATCGGTAGCATCGATTTGTGACACGTCTCATAGTTTTCTATTGATTTGGGCATGAGATCTGTGATGTTTTAGATCAGTCAAAATGAGTATGTTCGATTTTGAGCGTTAAATCTGTCTTGTTACGTAGGTACATTGTTTTTGTATTTTTTTGCTTTATCAAAACAGTAAAATTTCCATAAATTAATCTAATCAAATAATCGAAGCATTAAAATATTCCATCAGACCAATGAAAAATCATCTGGTGAACCTTGAAATTTGACTGAAAACAATACCTCTATCTTCTACATTACATATTTTCTATTATTCAATAGTGATGTGTAAAACAATACCATCATATTATATAGCAATGAAAACTAAATAAAGTACCTACTAGCAAACAAGGTGGTACCAAAATTGCTATAGGAATCAATAATGAAAATTTTGTAGATCCAATTTTTTACAAAATTAGACACAGCATCAGATCACAGAATAAATAAATTAAAAAAAAATTGAAGTTAAATAGGAACGATTAAAAGTTCAATTTCCTTGAGAAATTTTTCGATGAAAACTTTGCGTTCTTTATCTTGCTTGTGTATGTAAACAAATGTTGCATTTTGAGTAACCTTATGTTTTGTTTTACCATTTTCTTTCCAGTGGTTCCGAGGAGGAGGAAACGTAAGTCCAAAAAAGCTCAATTACTTTTCTTTTTCACAATTCATGACTTCATACAAATATCAGCAATATAGTCTATATCGTGTCGGCAAGCGGTGGTCCAAGCAATATAAAACTTTCTCGGACCACTGCTCTGTTAATATTATAGTAGTGACTAAATATTTTATAAATATATCAAACAGGGAAAATATAACAAACAGGTAAAATATTCTTAACCTAGGCAATGATCAATCATTAATTTATTACTTGAAACAAATTTAATATAAATTCAGAAACAGTATCAAAAAACCCTTTAATTATTATACTCGTTTCTTTGCCCAGTGGCTACATTAATAGATTTTCTTTTCTTTCGTTCTTTTTCTTTTGTAACTATTTCTTGACCTTGGCGAAGAGGCGTTTGTAAGGGTTGGATGGCAGAGATTGCCACAGGCAATAATCACGCCCTTTTTACATGTATTGTAATTTATTACTTTGATGTCAAATATAGAGTCTCGTTATTATTTCTGTATACCATTTTTTCCCCCTCTCATATTTTTTTAACCTCTCTACCGACGCTCTTTTTGTGGTAAACTCAAGTTTAGAGATTGATACTTTTAAAATTAATTTTCGATACTTTATTGTGAATTTAGTTATGAACGCAAGGAGGGGTTTTTATGTCGATAATATTAATAAAAAATATATAGGAGTACTTCAATATTATAGCTAATGTACATATACAATTATATACAAATACGGAACAGAAATGTGTATATTTTTTACAACACATCAATGATGTTGGTATGTACTTCAAAGTTCATCATTAAATTGTAAAAAAAAATCTAGTGCATACTTTGTAATAAATTATTTCTGTCTATGTAATGGTATTAAACATAAATATCGTTACTGGTTCATTTCAATGAATTTCCTGTAGAGATTAAATAAATGATTTAGTAATCGTGTTAGCCTTACATAGGTTGCCTTATCAATAATTGAAAGTAATCAAAGCTGACATCTATGATTTCCAACATTGTACACTGTGTTCACTTCCCAGCTCTTCTTCTGAAGTAGTTTGATTAGCCTGTATAACACCCCTTCCACCCACCCGAGTTATTTCCCCCGCACAAATGTATGTCATTTTTATACAGGGTGTTTTGAATATTTAAGACAGGTAAACAAAGGAGACAGTTATTAAAATAACATTATTGATTCACAATTTAAAAATACAAAGTAACTTTAATCAATTTTAATTTATCAAAGGAAAACATTTGGAACTTTTTTTCTATCCAGTAGAGGGAAGGAAACTTTTTTCTGCCGTTAAGGGGAGTGGAGAAAAAATTAAAGAATGTTTAATCCTACCTGAAATATTCGAAAACACCCCTGTATGTACAGAAAACTTTTGAATAGTCTTCCTTTTTCTTCTTAGATCATTTTCCTGTATATATCATTTAGACCCTACCTCAAACATTTACTTACTGAGTGTACATAACTTTGTAAGAACTAATTGTGTACCAACTGTAGCACCAAAAATACCATTTCTCATTTGGATTTGAAGGAGAAATATATTTTAGATACCTAGAGCTTTTTATGTTTACTTCTTTTAAAAAACAACTTTTAGACCAATGGTTTTACATTACTACTTCGTTCTCAATATTGCGTGTTCAAATTATTGCCTAAAGTTTTCTAAGCTGTCTCTATTAGTATATTTTTTCCAAGATACACTTAAAATTTCACTTAAAAGATCCTCCGTTGAACAACTCCTGAAAACAAAATATTTCAAGTTTTAGAAGCGGATGGAATATTAATTTCAATATAAAATGAAGTTATTAATGGAAAGAGTACCCAATACCAATGTACGCATCTATTCTATGACACTGATACTCAAGAACCAGCGTGAACTCGACATACGTGCTTTCAATCATAGGTCCTACCCATTTATGACACTAAACTAAATCTAAACAGGAAAATCATTTGGACGTTCTAAATATAAAATTATGATTCAAAATTAATTTGGACTAATTCCAAAAGAACGCGTAAGTAGTTTGAGAAGAAAAAATATAGAACATATTTTTAGGAACACATTAGTTTATATTTTTCTTCATTGGAAAATCAAGAAATGGTTTTGAAACTGGAATGAAATTGCGTTGGAAATATGACTACTGGAAGAAACTAGACAAATATGAAAATACAGATACTTAGCAAATCGATCGAATTCCATGCACATGATAGGTAAAAGTAAAAAAATAAAATAGGATGCTGCATCTCTTTTCCCTTATTGATCAACACAAAACGATGTGGTAGGCAATTAAAAATTATCTTTGAAAATTTTAATAATTTTTATTCAGTATAATGGGTTGCCTAACCTTGTATTTTCTTCTTCTTTTTTGGCCAAAATCTTAATAGCCAGCCTGAACCAGAGCCAGTAAAAAAATCCGAGTAAGTGTTATTGGCTGAAAAACAAGTTTTCTTTGAATTTTGATATTTTTGAAAATAATAAAACAATGATTTTTTCCTGTACAATTAATATCAAGACATCTTTTAAAACTTAATATTTTATTTTTATATCAGCTTACATTTATTTTACTCTTTTGTTAGTTTTGATAGATTATTCAGTTAAATATTGATATTTACTGTACGAGTTTGAGTTTTACATTTAAAAAATGAAAACATGGTATTTCATACTTTATTGAAACAAAGTCACATTAGCAGGTACCTTTTATTTGAAATATTCATACAGTAGAACTCAAAACTAAAATGTATCAATTTTTACTGAAGTTAGAGGACATTTTTATGAGTTAACTTTTTGTTGCTTCAAAAAAATGTGGAAAGTAAAAAGATGTTTAGTAAATTGGTCACAGATTTACACTTCCTATTAGAATTTTGAAATTTTGTATTATATTGTTCATTTGATACAGTTTTTTCTGAGTCATGACAACCTTGTCATGCGATGATAGTTTAATCCATATGCCTACTTCCAACTGGCCATGCTCAAAGTTACATAAGGAAACTGCTGTAATCAATTCAGCAAGATAATATACTATCAAGTTTCTCACTTCTCGTAACTTACCTACTCGTACTTCCAGAAATGATCCTTTGAAATATTTTCCATAGCTCTATCAGCTGGCTCGTGAAGTTTCATAACCTCAAAAAATGATATTTAATGATTGTTTGTGAGGGCTAGTTCTTTTGAGCTATAGGGCTGCCAATTTTATTTATCTGTGAAAGCAAATAAATGAAAAGTTCTCTTCATTAGCATTAATTATTATTCTATATGGTTTCATTTACAAGTACTCATAACTAGTATTGCATGATAATAACTCTGAAACATTCAATGACAGTTACAGTAGGGCTCATATACTTGTAGCTTTTCTCCAAATAATTCTATAGAAAAGCTTTCAACTTTTAATGCTTTAGAAACGTACATTGGAACAGTACTTTGCATTTCATAGCTTAAATGTAAAATATTTTTTTTTAGCCGAAAACAAACAACACGGACAGAAAACAAATATGCAAAAAAGAGATGCAAAAATTCGGACAAGCGTGTAGAGAGGGCGTTTAATATTTATGTTGGGAAGTTATTTTTAAATCCACAGCAGATCCCATGAATGCCAAAGTGAAATTCTATCTGGGGAATACATGGGAACATATTTCTAATAGAGGCTCGAGTCAAATGAGTAGCGTCTACTATAGCCCACTATATTTCTAATCTACATCACCCACAACTGAAATTTAACACTTGACATCAAGTCTACATCCAGAATCCACATTATGGTAAAAAAAAATGGTACATCCATAATCCACATCATGGACCGTATGAAAAAAAAGAAATATTTTCCAAAATCTTTATTTGGACAAACATCAGGAAACAGGGTGTTCACAAATGGAATGGGTATTCCCTACGTTTTTGGAGAATGAATGAGCATGATATAGAGCTTTAATCATTCATATATTGCTTGATAACGGATGGGATGTAAGGGATCAAAATAAAAATTTGGTTCACCTGATGACGAAAGAAAAATCATCAGTGTGCCATATTAAGCCATTGCCTTGGCCAAGTACTACTTTTATATTTTTAACGTTTTTCCGTCTATTACTTGTCATGTAAAAGTCTTTTCTATAAAATATTCTTCATTTTGTGTTTTACCTGTAGCACTTAGAGCGTTGTATGTAAATTGCAAAGCCTCTCTTGTACATATGTTATTTCGCTGTTGGTTTGGTAGAAATTAAGTGTTGATAACAAGTTGTATTTGGTTTTGGCTTGGGTTTCATTTTGTCATGTTTTTTTAACATGCATGCTTGTTTCAGAGGAACAAAAATGACCCAAACTCCAATCCCAGATGATATTCAAATGCTGAAATCTCATTTCTCTGATATTTATTGCCCCTATATATTCTGATAGTGATTCTTCTCCAAAGGTAGAATCTACAGAATGATTGTTCATCACATTTTTTGTTTTATAAAGAGTAATATTCTAATTAAAAAAAAAAAACAAAAAAAAATTGAAAACTACGACAAAATTGGATTTTATAAATCAACATTTCTAATGAAAATATTTTTCCTCTCATTACAGCTTTATATTGCGCCTAAAGCACGCTCTCAGAGGAAATAATTTTATTGGTGACAGGAAACAGAAGTGTTTTTTTTTATATTTTTGGTGAATGTTGAATTAATGAGAAAAAAAATCGCGCAATTCTTTTTCAATCAAGTTTTTCAATGTGGAGGTTCTTTTGGTTACCCATACCTACATACATGCTTTAAATGCCATTTAACATTTTGGTTCCTCTATTAGCACTAATTGTAATTTAAAATTGTATATATTTTTAGATTGAAAAATCTATCACAGCACTACATTGCATTTTATCACTGATTACTTTGTTTTCTTAGGATTTTGAATCACATTCTGGGCTGTTTTGTGAGTGTGGCCAATGTAGAGCACATTGCCTGTCTGAATTATTAGACACACTTTCACCTATTTCTCCTTTTCTATTTAGCACCCAAGTTTACCCCTTGTCTTGTTAAAAGTTCGTTTTAGATTTAAGAGCCTGTCTACCCCTTTTTACCCAAATACCTATTTGCACGTTGTCATACAAGCAATGCCAATATTTTGAAGTTCGAAAAGATTCATATTGATTTTGTGGTAAATTAGAATGAACTAGATAGATCTTTTTAAAAAATGTCTACTAAAGCCGTTAAGATAGCATTGACTATTTCCATATCTACGACTTTTCCATGTTTGTCAATCCATTAATCGGATGTTTTGTATTGATTTCTTCTAGTGCGGGAGGTGGCGACCCAGAATTCGTCAAGGTGAGTAAACTAAGAGATATAAAACAGGGGCGGGGTGTCAGACTTCTACATTTAATCAAGTAGAAAAGTACCAATTTTTCATTAACCGGGACAGGGGAGTATAACTTTTCAAATGCAAGAGGCCAACTTTTAGGTTTATCAGGCCATTTTTTTCTTGTAAAATTTATGAAAGACTACATATTATTTTAAATTTTCATCAATTGAATCGTTTAATACTCTGTACTGTCCTTGAAGACATTTATACAAGTAATTCTTGTTCATTCCACAGAGACAAGAAGCTAAATCCTCCGCACTTGACGAACAGCTGAAGGAATACATCGTAGAATGGAGGAACCAGAGGGCCAAGGAAGAAGACGACCTGAAGAGGTTGAAGGAGAAACAGGCCAAGAGGAAGGTGAGATCATACTGCTAAGTAATAAGAAGAGAATAATGACAGGATAGAAAAGCATCAGCCATGTGGTATTACACATATTGTCAGAAATATTTGCCTTGGGGAAATAGTAGAATGACAAGAACTTGTGATTAAATGAACTGTTGTGGGAAAAGGTCACGGTGTACGAACATGGGATCTCATGGAGAAGTTTCTTGAGGTTTGTGCCAATTATTATTGTTCCATCACAGAATAATTAAACATGTACAACCAATTTATCGTACTGTTTCCAGAACCTTTATCAAGGTGTTATCAACAAAGATAATGAGAGAAATGCGTTAGGTAAAATTGTAGAGGATGTTTTTCATTTTTCCATGTTTCTGTAGATGAGAAATAGAGAACATGTAGCAACAACTATTTTTCTTACAATCTAAACATTGTCAACTACTTTTTACCAGGTCATGCGTGCCGAAGAAGAACAGAAAATGGCACAAAGAAAAAAAGAAGAGGAAGAGCGTCGACAGCGCGAGGTTGAGGAGAAGAAGCAGAGAGATCTGGAGGAGAAGAGACAGCGGCTGGAAGAGGCGGAGAAGAAACGCCAAGCCATGATGGCGGCCCTGAAAGAACAGACCAACAAATCCAAGGGACCCAACTTCACCATTCAGAGAAGAGAGCCAGGAGTGAGTTGCTTTTGAATCAAACACAAAAGAAGGAACTAAATATTCCTTTTATGTATGTACTATAGTTAACCGACCTCAGTAGCTTGATCGATAAGGCGGCGGACTTGTAACCTGGAGGTCGGTGGTTCAAGTCCCGGTTTTCAGCGTAGATTTAGTAAAGCGAGTTTGAGTAGTTGTGATATCACGAAAGTGATTAACACAATTATGATAACTTTAACTTTTACTATACTTAACTATACTGTACTATAGAAGTCAGATCCAGTAATTACTTCCGATAATTTCTAATATTAGAAATCGGAAATATTTTCTTCTGGTCTACGTGGTGGATAAAACGCAAGTTTATTAAGCAGAAGCCACCTCATTGATTTCCAGATATTCTTTTTTTTTTTTTTTTTTTTTAAGTGGGGTTTTTAACGTCGCTTTCAACTGCCATGGTCATATCACGACGGGGGTTTTACCCTCCATTCGCAGGAAACTCACAAACCTGCTACTCACATTGACCTCACCCAGCCTGAGTGGGGCCGGGAAAAGCCAGCGTCACGAGAATTAGAATTTGAATGGTCACCCATCCAAGTCTTAACCTCGCTGGATGTCGCTTAACTTCGGTGTTCTGAAGGGAACCGGTGTATTCAACATGCCATCGACGCTGGCTCCAGATATTCTGATGAGGCATATTGAGGTACTATCTTGTGAGGTTACTAAGAAGCTGATAGAGGAGCAATCAGTGGCGGTTCCACGTCATTATTCTATTCTAAATTATGTACGATTTAAAATACTACATGAGTGCACATTATTGTGTGTGCTACTATATGTATGACTAGTACAAATATAAGTGCGTTAGCAACAGAATTCTTGCATGATAACAATATTCAACATACAAATTGAAAACTAGGTATTTTCTAAAAAATAAAATACATAAAAACATACATACAAACATACACGAGTAAGTTACATAGTTAAGTACCATAGTTTTTCAGTAATTTCTGTAATCTCTGTTTTCTTCTGATTGTTTAACAGGCTGAGGTGAGGTTCCTACTTACGAAATTAAATCTATTATTTAGTTCCGATTAAATTCACTTCGAAAGAATTTTTAGTAAGTGGTTGTGCGGACCGGCTAACTTATGAGAATCTTGCTACTTGGAAAAATATCCAATACCAGTAAGAACTTGTAATATTTTTTGAATCTAGAGTTAATGCTCAGATTCTGGTTTTTCATTACAAGGTAAGCTGCACAGAACAGAGCATGATACGGTTCATTTTAATACTTTTAAATATTGCATGCACTAAAATAGCTAGTGCGCATATTGCTCATTTAACCCTACAATGTGCAGTGTCAGATCGGACAAAATTTTAATATTTTTGTGAATGGGGAAAAAATCAAGTAAAGCACATCTTTTGGGGAAGTAAGAGATGATACTGCAGTGCCTGCTGCCTGAACAACTTACCAAATAGCAGCTCAACAGCATGTGCCCATTTTCATGTACCTTTACATAAAAAATAATTGTCTAGAGTCTAGACCGTCTCAATAAATATAAATATAAATGTGTTGTTTTTGTCAAATGATCTATTTGTTTCTACATAATATGTGTTAACCGTGTATGAATGGGTAAATAAAAAAATATCGAGAGTGATGAATGGTATATTGGTGAACGTGTCCAAGCTATCCTTGTCAGGCGAATTCTTGGACACCCGGACGACACGAAATATAATGTAAATATAAATTTCTTCAATGTCCATTGTTCGCCTTAAGATATAAACTAGTATGTATGTTTCAGTTGGTCTTCAATGAAATAAGTTTCAATTTAACTGTGTATTTACATAGAATTTTAGATTGTTTGACAGTGCATGTTTTTTCAATCTAACTTCGACTTTGAGGTTATCTAAAAAGCATAATAATATATTGTACATATTATTGATCAGGATTTTTTATACTTAACCTGCGTAAAGTGTAAATTACGGTATCTCATGGTCTGGATTTTATAATCAGAAATTATTTGGATGTATTTTAGACATATACCTATTACGATGCTGATTCAATTATGTTTATACATATTATACATACTATAAAATCAACAGAACTTATAAGCATTGTCATAATTTGTCAAATTAAAAATAATCTACTAAATTAGAATAAAAAATGTTCATTCAGTATACGTCCTAATAAAGTCTAAAAATATAATAAATGATTAGCATCCAATTTATTTACTTAAAGTTTCTTCTGATGATGGCAAACATTTAAAAATCGAACATGTAAATGTAAGCTATGGTATGCATTGTGAATAGAAAGATGTTAAATTATTTTCAAACATGTCAAACTAATTATCAATAATAAGTTCGTTTAAAATAAAAAGTTTCAGCAGGTATCAAAATATGCCATCACCAGAAAAACACTAACAAACCGATAATTTTTAAAAGGCACTAATATTTTTTAAACGATTTACATGTGGAAAAATTATATTTTTTAATGCTGTACCTAAATAATACAATATACCAAACACTTTGTTTGTTTGTTGCGATATGGTTGTGTTGAGAATGTTGAGATTAAAAAAGGGTTTATTTTCTATTTTTCAATGTACAAAATAAAATACGTACAAATTTAATGTGGTATTTGTAAAAAGTTTCAAAACTTTCTAGACGAACTACCGTTTTTTTTGTGAAGAGAAAGTATGAAAAATTGATATTTTTTATATTTATTCTGGATCTACCACCCTAGAATTCACATCAGTATACCAGTTGGAAATATTAACAATTAAATCCACTAATATTGACTTCTGATGAATCTATTTCAGCTCACCCTCTCCACCGCTCAACTAGAGAGGAACAAGACCAGGGAGCAAATTGAGGAGGAGAAGAAAATCGCCCTCGCCATCAGAATAAAGCCTCTCAATGTAGACGGCTGGAGCATCCACAAGCTGCAAGCCAAAGCCACCGAGCTGTGGGAAACCATTGTCAAACTGGAAACCGACAAATACGATCTTGAAGAAAGACAGAAAAGACAGGACTACGATGTGAGTAATAGGAAAGGAGGAATTTTTACAATAATGATTGCCCCTTAACTCTAATAATAATTACCTCTGGTACAGTCGCGAGGTTTAACTTATGATATCAGCTGAGATTTGCAAAGACATCCTATTAATTTTCGGTCACAACAAACAACAACGTAGCCGATGGCAGACATTGTTCAGTGTATTCCCTAATATACAGTGTATTTCTTAATATACAGTACTGGAGGTCAGTGGTTGTGGTAATAACACAAATATGATAATCTTCTTGGATTGTTCTGTGAGTTAGGGCAATCTCGACGAGAGATCATCCGGCGTTTCAGAAACAACATAATTATCTACCTTCTGTTTCTGGGTTTATAAAACCAAGGCTTGAGTTATTGATACCTCTTTATTTGAGAACCTAGTAAAGATTTAATATAAAATATTTATCTACTGAGTAGAAGACATCAATAGTTCTCTAGGGTGAGCTTTTAACAATTTATAAGAAATACCATATATGGCTTGCATTGAGTTATCTAATTATTCATTGGAATAGCTACATATTTACATAATTAGGTACATACACTAAAAAATAATTTATTTAATGAAATACTAATTATTTCGTATACTTTTGTTCGCAGCTAAAAGAATTGAAAGAGAGACAAAAACAACAGTTGAGGCATAAAGCACTCAAAAAGGGATTAGACCCAGAGTAAGTAAACTTTGGAAATGCATTTATGTCTGCACATTTGAAAAGAAATAAATTTGAAAAACATTTTAAATTTTATATGAATAAAAAAGATATTAAATTACAATTCACAAATACTTGTAAGGGTTGCTCATTGGATGCATAAAAATGGCACCTACATAATTTTGTACTTGCTTCATGTACTAATTTTTTTATCAGAATTATGAATATCTGATGCTCATAATTATGAGCTATGTACATAATTATAGGAGGAATATTTATCTAGCGTAAATTAGCCTACTAATAAATTTGAATTTATTTTCTTTTCACAGAGCCCTCACCGGAAAATACCCCGTAAGTAAATTTACTCACTTCTTGCATTATATTTCGTACTCTTTATTTATTTAATTTAAACAAAGTTTATTACGTTTTATTTCAAAAATCTGAATTTAATATTTCATTTAATCAATAAATATGTACAATGTACATTGTAGTTACATAGCAAATTTAAAAATTTGGCGGGAAACTAGAGACATAGGGTAAACCAGGCCCTCATTCTAGAACTAGAAAGTACTATCACTAACGAAAAATTTGACTTTTAACCGTCCACAGCGTACTGTGATTGGTTATTTCGTTCACATTAACCAATCGGAGTGCGTTGTGTGACGGTTGAAAGGGAGATTTAAGGATTATGAGAGTGAAAGTGCTTCCTGAAATGAGGACCTGGGAACCGTGAGAATATATGCTGTCAGAAAATCAGCCGGAAACCATTATTTATTTTTTATTTTATTTATTTACACTTTATTAATAGGACATATTATATACAACACAAATAATTACAAATTAGAATACAATAACATAGAAGAAAAAAATAAAGAAAAAATAAGTAAATATATGTCCTAACTAAAGGGCGGGGTTATTGCCTTAGGCAATCTCTTTCACCCAACCCATTATCTTCGGATGTACCTTGGCCAAACAACAACCTAGCTAACAACCTGATAATCTCTTTTATTTTTCAGCCCAAAATCCAAGTAGCCTCCAAATACGAGCGTCGTGTAGATACCAGATCCTATGACGACAAGAAAAAACTATTTGAAGGTGTAAGTATTTCATAGCATCGAATATTAGCTCGTCTATTTGTAGTGAGAAGCCTGGATATCATTTGGATATCTAGAAATTAATGGACGATATAAGAAACTCTGGTGGATATCGATAAAATAAGCATAGACACAATACTACAGAAGTATCTTTGAAAACATCACCGATATAAAAGTAGTCCATCTATTTGATATATAGGAAGAAATGAATTTGGGTTGGATGGTTTAAGTTGCCTTTAGTAAATAATTGTGCGGAAAAAGCGATAATAAAATAATAATACTGGGTGTCCGGAATTTATCGATGGATATTTTACCATTGATTCAGGAGGTAAAAATAAGACTAAAAAGTCCCCAGAGCATATAACCGTAAATGCTTCCTAACCGAGATATCGAGCAAATGCTGGTTTCTATTTAAAAATCATAAATCTGTGCCTGTTAAGTTTTGGGTACGCGTTTTGGCATTGCCACCGAGAAGTCCCGACTTCACACCATTGATCTTTTTTCTTTGTGGCACACTCAAAGAATATGTGTATGCCACACCCATCAATGATTTACAAACATGAAAAGAATTAGTTGTTGGATGCTCGAGTCTGATAACACCGGAGATGTGCAGGGACGATACACAGGCTTTGACTGCAAGAGCAACAAACTGTTTGTTTACAAGAGAATGGTAGGAAGTTCAAACATCTCCCTTGAATCCTCGAGAACCTTTTAAACAAAATAATGATGTTCTTGCAGTCAAAGCTAATGTTTGTAATTCTAAATTTTTGAGTGTGCCCCAAAGAAAAATGTTCAATGGTGTGAAGTCGAGACTCTTCGGTGGCGATGCCAAGACGCGTACCCAAACCCAACAGGCACAGATTTATGATTTTTAAATAGAAACCGGTATTTGCTCAATATCTCGGTTGAGAAGCATTTGCGGGTATATGTTCTGGGGACTTTGGAGTTTTATTTTGACCTCCTGAATTGATGGTAAAAATATCCATGGATAAATTCCGGACACTCTGTATAAAAACTAGAATTAAAAAATGATCAAAATTTAGATAGACACAAAATTAGTTTTCATGAACTGTTTCTACAATGACATGAAGCTATTTCAAATTTTATGACAAAAATAATTTCATCATTGATCCATTTAGAGTTTTGTTGTTTGAAATCTGATGGGCATTAATAGGACAAAATTCAATCGACTTCGGGATTATGTAATATGTTGTTTTAATAGTAATGAGATACACTTGATTGAATGTTGAAAAAAGTGGGTTTAAGCCAATCTTGATAATTTCAATATAAATTATGATTCTTAAAAGATATTCTTTGATCAATAATTCAATATGGGTCGAAAAATACTTATAGATGTTCAAACAACAAAACCACAATGCTGACTATCTCATCATACTTTGTACTCTAACACATCATTATTTCTTCTTCTTTCTTTTCTGTTTTTAACAAATTTCTAAACTTAGGGATGGGACGAATTGACTTTAGAAGAAGCTCAAAAAGTATGGAAAGCACGATATGAGCGTTTCTTAAAGAGAAGAAAGAGTGAGTTATAAGAATCTTTGGTTCTGAAACGCATCTATACAATTTTATTTATTTAGGCATGAAAGATATTTTTTTTTTTTTTCTTCAATGATTTTTTTATTCCCTTAGCAACACTTGATTTTTTGCGTCAAGTTCCAAATCTGCCCTCTTTATTATTATGTTGAATATTTGGATGTTGATGATTTTTTTTTATGGTCATTATACAAAGCATCATCCTTTATATTCGTTATTTATGAAACAAGCTGTACCAATTTTATCTTTTCAAGATTTAAAGATTTTCAATAATGTCATGAATAACTTTGTTTTGTGTTGGAAAAACTATAAACTCAACTCTCAAATCAACGTAGGGTTGGGATGAATTGTCAAGTGAAGAGCAACAGAAAATCTGGAAATCCCGATTTGAGATATTCGAGAAAAGAAAAGCCAGTAAGTAGCTAGTTGTCTAGCAAAATTAGAACTGCCACACTCCAGCTTTTACCCAAACTTTGTAAAGAAAGCTTATCGATCCTCTAGCAATAGATCACTTTTAAAATTCTTATGAAAACGAGAAAAATTGACCTCGTAAATATTTGAACCCTCTAGAGTCTAGACTTTTCTTTTCATTTCAAACCCAGAAAAACTTTTTAATGACAAAAGTGGTTAAAAGTACATAATATTTTCTTCATTGCTGTAATAGTTTATTGCCAAAATAGGCTTTTCACAAAAAATTCAGTTTAAAGGACACTAGCTATTACAATTTTACTTACTACCAATTTCTTCAGTAAGTACACGCACTAGTACACAGTTATGAATACAACAAAATGTTAACTTCACGAACAAGAACTAAATTTGGCTTTAAGAATCACTGATGGATTTTCGCCGATTTAGAGCATAATACACAATATTACTGCCATTTTCTTTGGAGCACTTTACATAAGGAGTATTTTTGCTTGAATTATTTGCCTTCAGTCAAATCAACAGTAGGCAATTACAAAGATTTATATGTATACATGAAAAAACTTAACATAAATTATCAAATGTCCGTTAAAAAATAAGTACGAGAGGCAAAACTCTAAACTGAACCTTTGTCTATTGATAAGAACTCAATTTCAAGAAGCTATTCTTATGAGTCAATCAAGGTAATGCAATATCATAAAATTGATAGGTATAAAATATTAGTACATGTAAATTATTGTATAAAGCTGAAAAATTGAATTGTAAAGACTTTTCATTTCAAAACTATAAATTACATTAGAGTAGAAGTATGCAAGTTCCAATGTTTGAAAACCCTGTCCCTAAATTTTGATTTTGTACGAAAGATACTAACATTTCCTATTTTACTAACAAAAATTACCTCTAAAGTAATCTAGACTATGACGATTACTAGAAAGCATTTAGTTACCACCCTGTAATGTATTCCCTCTGCATATTCATATACTTTTTTTAGCAGCATTTCGGCAAGATTTTAGTACCCCCTTTTTGTTCTTGTTGCTACATTGTGTTTTATTTTGTTGTTTATGTTTTCTTTCTGTTTGTTTTACGTTTGATCATGGTAAATTCAAACTATTTAGGGATACCTGGATTCGACTAAGGAACATTTGGAAAAACAGTGGGCGGAAAAAATTGACCAATTTGGAAAGCGCCAAGCAGGTAAGACATGGGAATGTTTTAATGTTAATGAAGAGTATTGAATTATCTATATGAACTTCTGAGAGTTATTAAATAATAAATAATCAATAGGAGAGAAAATGTTGATAAAGAATAAACGAGGTTTTCAAGAACATGATTGCTTTTGAAAGCGTAATGTTACTAATTGTTGAGAAAAAGAAATAACTATATGATTTTCTTTCATATTACAGAAGTAAGTCATTATAACTACGTAAAAAAACTTACGAGGGGAAATTAGAAAAAAAGTGAGGCTAGAAATATTTTGAACCATGACTTCATCACTTGAAATACACGTCCCGACTAAACTAGCTAGGGTGTGTTGGAAATCAGCACAATTCACGTCGGCGTCGCAAGAATAAAGATGTGCAAAAATAGAGTCTGTTGGTTAGAAGCTCTTTCACACTGAAACATCAGTTTCATAGATTTTGGATAAGACCGAGCTTGAGTGACAGTTAGTCTTCAGATATATTTTTTCTCTCTCACATAAATAGGCATATGAGGCTGGTAGATAAAGACATGGACTCGCTCTCAAATTTATTAGAATAGTAAGAGACTAATGTATCTTTATTCTAATAGATTTGACGGAATCTATACTAATCCCGGTTGGGGCAGACTTTTCGACGAAAATTCTGTTCTATCCAAACACGTGAGGCTGCCATTTCCGGGCTGCCAGGCTGGGTGAGGTTAATGTGGGTAGCTGGTACGATTCCCGGCGAATGGAGGGTAAAACACCCGTCCTGACTATCTATCTCAGTCAGGACGTTAAAACCAAATAGAATCAACTGGTCACAATAGATCTAATTAGGTCGCAGTGTTAATTGTAAGGGTTTCACTGAACACCCTGCAACCGGGTCAGATAATAAATAAAAAAAAATAGAATCAACTGGTCACAATAGATCTAATTAGGTCGCAGTGTTAATTGTAAGGGTTTCACTGAAAACCCTGCAACCAGGTCAGATAATAATAATAATAAAATCTTTATTCTAATAGGTTTGACGGAATCCGTACTAAAAAAACAAGTGGTATCTTGTCTAAAAGCTTTGCACTGTTTGCTCTCTCGTCCTCAGCTAAGTTACCCAAGTGGTTTGGCGAGCGTCCCGGCAAGAAGAAGGACGCCCCCGAGTCTCCTGAGGAGGAGGAGGTGAAGAGAGATGACGAGGAGGAGGAGAACCCTATCTACCTGAAGATCTCGGACGACGAGGAAGAGAAGGAGGAGGAGGAAGAGGTGAGAGATCCAACTGTTTTGAGAAAAGCCAGAATTTTCAAAATTTATTTATTTTGAAACTATTTATTAGCAGAACATATATACAGACAAACAATGGTAAAAATTAAATATAAAATAGACAGTATTAATAATATAAACAAGAAAAAAAAATATATATATACATATGTCCTAACTAAAGGGCGGGGTTATTGCCTATGGCAATCTCTTCCACCCAACAAAATAATTTATTCGTATCATAACTACCCACAAAACAAGAGGACTGTATCCCCTTAGTGTGGGGTAGTCGTATTAAATATATGTTACCTATTGTGTAGTTATTAATGCAAATAAATTACAAATAAATGCTATCTCTAAGGACCGAATTATAAAAGAGGATTGAGACTGTATGACAATAGCCACTATAGCCCGAGTTGAGGGACAATCTGGCTTATCTTAACTTTAATACTGTTTTATAATTCGGCCCTTACATTTCTATAATACATTTCTATAATACTTAAGAATGACAACAAGCAAGGTGAAAATTTACGGCTATTTTTTTGTTTCAATTTGTTATATTAATTTAATGTCTTGTTTTAGCTATCGAATAAAAATGAGTAGCTACGAGTCATTACAGATAAATAGGTGGTTACAAATATGATCCCAAAATGAAGAGAAGTTAAAACAAAAGGGTATTTCACGAACAGTGTTTATTTTCGCAGATGATTTTGAAATATTGGTACAAAATCATTTTCTTTGTCATCATTTCAATTATGTTGTCCTTTAATTTATTTTCCAGGTTGAGGAAGAGGAGGAGGAAGAGGAGGAAGAGGAAGAAGAAGAGGAGGAAGAGGAGGAGGAGGAGGAAGAGGAAGAAGAAGAGGAAGAAGAATAAACTACCAAAGTAAGTATGCAGTCTCTGTAAAGAGGCCCCAGAGACAGCAAAACACATTCTCTGTGAATGTGCAGCAGCCTCACACGCTCGACTGAAACACTTCTCAAGGCTGATTTGAACACCTCAAGAAGTTACCGAAATCAGTCCTAAAAGAATCTTAAGCTACATTAATAGCTTTGATCTCTTTTAGAGTTACAGGGGCATGTCACAAAAGATCTATTTAAGGTCGCAGTGACAAAGAGCTTTCGTAGCCGATAGCCCTACTTCTACCAATACCAATACCAAGTATGTACTAGTATTTAATTAGTGATAAAAACACAGTGCAGAATACCCTACGCCAAATCAATAAAGGGAGCAATTAAGCTAACAACCATCATCAGAATTCGGCTGGTTGATAAATGAATCAAATTTTTGAGCAATAAATTTCAAGGAGATTTAAAGCTACAACCTTTACCAGCACCACAGATCCCCAGATTTTTTCTAAAACAACGATAACATTTAATTAATCAATCTGAACATTTTTCTTTTACAGAGCTAAGAAAATTATAAAATATGGACAACACTCATCCAATGGAAATAGGCACTCGTTCGGCCAATCAGAATTCAGGACCAAGAAGAACGACCAAACAATACAAGCACAGCTTCTACATAAATGTCCCCATCCATCAAAACAACCTAGCGCCATGTCTCGTCATTTTATCTAGACGTAAAGTGTTACAACAGACATGACCAATAGATGTCAACGAACATCCAGTACTTATCATATTTGTAACATCAAAAAACACCCGTTATACATACATCTGTATAACCATCTTCATGTCTTTTATAAAGATATTTTTAAAACACAATTACAACATACATTAAATATAACCTAACCTACCCCTTTATTTTCGTTATTTGTACCCTTATTTTAAAAGTTCAATTCACACCTACCTATGTCTTCGTTATGTTACATACCTACCTAAATTATTTTAAGTAATTTATTTATTTATTAAAACACTATTGAAATAAAACACTTTATTTTACTAGTTTAATTATCATGTTGATTTTATTTTCCAAACTTTTCCAATTTATCTCACTGTACTTGATGCAGCTTTATTTATAAAACTACATCCAGGGACGATACTCAGTTTATTAATTTTATATAATTATTTTACCTTAAGTGCACCAGAGTGTGAATCTTTCCATAATTTTGAGGTAAAATAATTACATAAAATTAATAATTTGTTTTCTATAGAAATAAATATAATAATACTCGTATTAGTAAATTCTATGGCCAAATACCGACCTCAGTAGCTTGATCAATAAGGCGGCGGACTTGTAACCTGGAGGGTCGGTTGTTCAAGTCCCGGTTTCAGCGTAAATTTATTAAAGCTAGTTTGAGTAGTTGTGATATCACGAAAGTGATTAACACAAATAATACAGTTTTCTCCCCGAAGGGACCCGAAAACTGATATTTTGGGTCAAGCAAAGCTCGACCCACCTTGAGAAGTACCCCCCCTTCCCCTACCGTTTCGGACTTAATTTTCCTCGTACGTCATCATTATAGAGCCATTTTACCTTGTGAGAACTTCCAAATTCGAACTTCCCATGAGAACCTTTTGAAATTTCCCATGATAAGACAGGTAGTTCGGTTAGGTTAGGCCCGAGCTGGGGGTCCTTGCTTCAGTGAATTAAAATGCGGAGCTGGCAAGCATTTAAGTGGGTGGGTCGAGCTTTGCTTGACCCAAAATATCAGTTTTCGGGTCCCTTCGGGGAGAAAACTGTATTATTTTAGGTCAGAGCTGCAGCTCGACCCACCTTGAGATGTGTTTGTTATCTGCCAGCTCGTGGCCGGGAATACACTGTGATATAGTCGGAAGAGATTTTTTAAATCAGGTTCCAGAACACAACGGAAAATAAAACAGACAAGTTGCAGAGGTATTGGTGCAAAACAGAGGCTATAGAAAATATTGTAAATTTCATTTACGAGAGTAAAATGAATATTTAGCATTATTAAGAATAACATTCTACAGCGAGAGGGTACAAATTACAAGTAGGAATGTATGTACCGTGGGATAGGAGACCAGACCAATAATATCAAATAAATACATAGTTACATGAACTTGCACAATATTTGATGCACATGGAAGATAATGAACAACATTATTGACATTGCTCACAAGGAACAAGAAGTTACCCACCGCCTGTATAAATTACAGGGTAGGATTAAAGCTTAGAGGGGGTCCTCAGTCCCCAGAGGAGTCTTTTGAAACTCGATTTTGCGACAGTAATGCCTCATAAAAGTTGACGTGGATCGCCAATTTGCCCAAGGGGGATATTTGTCCTTGACAAGTCAAAGTTGACAGAAGAACGTAGGCTCCCGGAGGAAGCAATGATTCCTGCCTCCTTCAGAGCTGTCGTGCTCCAATTGGCAATCACTGCATTAGAAGCTGCCTAGACTTTGACCCTTGAAGATATGGGCAGGTCTGGAATAACCAGTGAACTGCAACTTTGATTTTTTTTTTTTTTTCATATCTAAAAGGTTATAAACCCACGAACGAAGGGGGGACAAGTATCCTTGTAGTGCGGCTTCTCTGAGGTCGTGGGCGAGGATGAGAAGAAGAAGAGTGTGATTTTACAGCTTCAAGTAAGGCCTTGGGCTCAAACAATTAGTCTTCCGAAGGAGGAATATCCTTCAGAATCCGACGCGGGACCTAAATCGCTGGTACAAACAGGCTTCTCCGACTGGCAATCGTTTCGGATCTCTTTCCGCTAACGTACTGAAGAAGACCCTCGGAAGCAGAATCCTCCGAGGGCAGTTCTTTTATCCGGTCGTTCTTTGACGACTTCACAGAAGGATGTACAGCAACGATCTTGTTCGTGACGTCTGCGAGTCCAGGGCGTTGGAGAATTAGGCAGTGGGATAATATCCCAAAAGCTCCGTTCATATTAGCTAGGAGATCCGCTCATGCACTTGGCTGGGCCTTCAGTTCCTAATTCGGCTGCAGACGAGCGAAGATACCATGTATCTAATGCTGTTCCAACTTGTAGAATTGAGATTCTGATATTTGCGGCCATTTATTTCGGCTTCAGGAGATGGAAGAGGAACATCCGGCTCACGTTCTTTTACGCAGGGGGTAACATCGAACGGAAGGTCTGGAGTCGCTATAACTTCCTCGTGCTC
Source organism: Bactericera cockerelli (assembly GCA_024516035.1). Taxonomy (NCBI): domain Eukaryota; kingdom Metazoa; phylum Arthropoda; class Insecta; order Hemiptera; family Triozidae; genus Bactericera; species Bactericera cockerelli. The sequence goes on from JAMCCL010000028.1 coordinate 56,940, forward strand.
GCCCTACAGGGGAGGGGCTTCCGGAAGATAATAGTCACCCTCAGAATCTTAGGCTTCCGAAGGGTCAGACGCCGACAACTCATCGTTCTGGACGATCAGTTGAACATGAGTCGGCTGGAGCCTGGTGAAGAGAAAATTCATGGCTTGGAAGTCCTTTTGTACTTGGAAGCGTTTGTCAAGAGTTTTTTTTTTTTTTTTTTTGTCCCAGAATCTTCCGGAGACTTTGTTGACAGGGACGATTATCTGGAGACTGGTATGGAAACATTTCCAACCAGGATTCTGTCCGCTGATTCACGAGAAATGAGCTCCGATTTTAGAGGAGCTACAGCCTGAGTCATGATATCGTATGACTGCGATGATCCACGGATCTGCTTTTCCATATCCCTATAGTTTAATAGTTTAATAGTTTATTTATTTCATGTTATTACACATAAGTGTTTACAATTGTCAATATTAATAGAACAAAAGAAAGAAAAGGTAAGACATATAACTACTATTAATAACATAATAGCAGAAAAATGGAGATTGAAAAAAGTAGTAAAGAAAAAGAAAATACATGATGATAAAGAGAATAGGTGAAGCAGAACAAATACAAATATCATGCTAGGTCTTGGTCTTCTAAGAACTCAGAATATCTATAATATGCTTTTTTTAACAAAATATCTTCAACCCTTTTTTTGAGTTCTCTGATGGGAAGAGATTGTACATTAGTTGGCAAATCATTATAAAATTTAATACCCCAGAAATTGTATCCCGTTTTTGAAGTAGTCAAGCGAGAATAATTAACCATGAGTTGTCCAGAGTTGCGGGTATTATAGCGTTGCCCTCCGTCCAAAATTTGGTAAGTGGAAAGGTTATCTTTTACAAAGAGTATACAGGTGAGAATATACAAACATGGAAGAGTTAAAATACCCTTTTCTATGAACAATGGCTTTGCATGCGCTCTGAGATCTGCGTTGCATATAATGCGTAAAGCTATCTTCTGTTTGCGAAAAATGCCATCTGTTGACAGCATATGACCCCACAAGAGTAAACCATACCTGAGATAACTATCGAATGAGGCATAGTAAATATTGATTTGCCAAGAAGCAGAGATACAAAATTTCAACTTCCTCAACATATATAACTTGGATGACAGAATTTTTTCTAGGTAACATATGTGTTCTGACCAGTTTAGTCTTGGGTCCATTTTGAATCCGAGGTATCTTGTACACTGAGCGGGCGGCTCGTGACCTCTAAGAGTGAACTTTTGTTTGCAGGTTTTCTCTTGGTTTACAATTAACTTGTTAGAACGGAACCAATTCTGTGCTTCATCCCAAGCCAACTCGGATTCCGCATCTAGATTATTTCGACCTCTATTTAATAGGGTAGTATCATCTGCAAATAAAATTGTGTCGCCATGGCTTATGTTATAACAAAGGTCATTAATAAAAATTATGAACAACAAAGGCCCGACCACCGACCCTTGGGGTACTCCTACAGTGACAGGAAGAACAGATGAGCTGATTCCTTGCCAAGAAACCAATTGACTCCTATCGGAAAGATAAGATTTCAAAAGTTCAAGTGGAACACCCTGTATTTTATAATAAGACATTTTTTCAAGTAGAGTACTGTGATCCACACAATCGAATGCTTTTGATAGATCACAGTACGTCGCCAAAATGTCTTCCCCATTTTCAAAAGCTGATAGGACATTTCTAGATAACTCTAGCGTGGCAGATGTTGTAGATTTGCCAGATCTAAAACCATACTGGGTGCCGACCAATAAATTATGTTCTTCAAAGTGGCATAATATTCTATTTTTCATTGCTGTTTCAAATACTTTTGATATAGCAGGCAATACAGATATTGGTCGGTAATTTGATGTTTCATCTTTATTGCCTTTCTTGTATATGGGGGTAACTTTTGATAACTTAAGTTGGTTGGGAAAAATTCCCTTTTGAAATGACAAATTTATAAGATAAACAAGGGGTATAATTAGAAAAGGTCCAATAGTTTTTAATAGTGATGTACTGAAACCATAGATGTCTTTGCTATCCGTTTTTTTAAGTGCTTTAATAATTTTGACAACTTCCGTATGGTTCACTGGAAGCAGTTCAAAGGACGGAATGTTATCAATAGGAACTTGTTGGAGAAAATTATTGAAGTGTGTGTTATTGGTAGGCAATGTATTTGTTAGCAAGTGTGGTATCGATGTGAAATAATCATTGAAGTGAGTAGCAGATAACTTATCAGATCCTACAACACTATCAATTTTACCACTTTCTTGATTAATTACTTTCCAAGCTGCTTTTTGTTTGTTTCCAGATAATTGAATAAAGTTATCATTACCATTTTGTTTAGCTTGGGAGATAGCTTTCCTGTACTCATATTTTGCAACACGAGCCGCCGCTTTAACGGATTCACAATTTGTGGTACTTGAGAGGTTTCTTAACGAGTTAAATCGCTCTCTTTTATCACGCAGCTCACTTGAAAACCATTTTATAACCGGTTTATCGTTAACTAGTTTACACCTTTTTTCAGGGAATGCCCTGTTATAACAATTCAGTAGATAACTCAAGAAAGTACTAAAGGCTGATTCTACTTCATGCTGTTGAAGTACAAAACTCCAGTCAGTGTTAATGAGAAGGTCACTGAGAGTAGATATCCCTGCCTGAGTTAGCGGTCGAGAAACCCTATATGTTATCTTAGCGGACGTGATTTGATTGTTAAAAGAAAATCTCTGACCATAGTGATCCGAAATACATATTTTAATTACCTCAGATTCGAAAGAATAATTTAAATTGTGAAATATGTTGTCAATACAAGAACTACTTGTCTGTCCAAGGACATTTGTGGCAACTCTGGTAGGGTCTTTTATAGAAATCTGGAAACCGTAAGAAGAAAGCAGAGTGTCTATTTGATGGATACTATGAGTGGTTACTGCCGTGAAGTCAACGTTAAAATCACCACATACTATTACCCGCTTCTTGTTTATGGAATCTAGTATGGTTTCAAGTATGTTTATAAAGTTCTCGAAGCGCCCAGATGGTCTATAAATACAAACAATAGCAAGATTTTGTTTTTTAATTTCAATTGCTGTTATTTCAACTTCTTTTTCTACAGAGAGAGCCTCAATATCTGAGAGGATATTGAATTCTGTCTCACGTGTCACATAAATACCTGAGCCGCCTCTAGAATAGTTTCTGCGGCTGTATAAACTAGCACATATATAACCCTTTATCAGGAACAAATCTTTTTCGCTACTTTTTATCCATGTTTCAGTGAAACAGAGTACATTATACTTGATATCTGAACCGTTGAGAAAATAATCGTCCAAATACAAAAACTTACTCTCTAAACCCTGTACATTTAGATGAAATAAGTGAGAATTAAAATTTGAGTTAGACAGTTGATGAGAAAACTCATTCGAGATTTTAGGGGATTCTACAATATGAGAGTGGTCCGAAAATGTTTTAAGATCTTTATCGAGAATCTTTTGAATGTTTAAGGTGTCTAACACACTGCTAAAACTACTATCAGCTTGGAAACTATTGTCACGAGAAGTTTCTTTTGAGTGTTCATGCGAAGGGCAATCAAGGTTTACAACCGAATCACTCTCAATACAATAAGCTGATAGAGTATCGGTAGTACTACATGAGGAGAGAGAATCGTCATTTAACAAAAATAACCCACTCTCATTAGTAGAATCTGTAATTAAGGGAACTGAGCTAGAATTAGAGCGAGGAACGGTATTCGATTCCCTGTCAGGATAAACCTTCAACAACTTTTTAACAATGAGTTCTGCTTCACCTTTACAATGTGATACAATGTCAAAAGAAGTATCCTTAGCTTCAGTTAAACAATTTTCTAAGAGTATGTTATTATTATTCCTATTATTAAATTTAACGTTGCTGCTGAAAGCAGTGTCGTCATTTCTTACCAGAAATTTGAGTGTCGATATGATTTTGAGTACTTACTTTTACTTTGAGAAAAAGAACGAGCATCATCATACCTGTTTTTGTAAAAGTTTGGTATTTGATCCACATTATTGTAGTAATCATAGCGTCCATAACTATAGTAACCTTGTGGTCTGCTAATGTTATGATGATAAATAATTTCCGGATGACCAGGGGCTCGAGATCTGGCTTTGACCTGATATTCATCTCTATACCTAGGATTTGAATGATAAAAGCTATGACTATACTTATTATTCTTACTTTGATTGTTGAAGTAATATTTAGAGTCGCGACAACCGCGTCTATAATTAATCGATTCAGGGTGGTGAGTATGACCTGTGTTACTTGGTGGTAGGTAGGAATGACGCCAAAATTTACTATCGTAATTTACCTTGGCTCTGTAATCCTGATTATTATTAAATGTATGATCATGTTTAATAAATTTCACTTCTTTTTTTTTCTTTTGGTTAAAATCTGTAGTGTGTCTTTTTTTACTATTATTTTTTCTCTTGCCTCTGTCATTATTATTGTTACTATTATAAATATGACCACTACTAATATATTTACCACCGCTAATAGTACTTTTTTTAGATATTGGTTTTACAATAACTTCTTCATTAGGAAATAAAAGCTTAAATTTAATATTTTTTGCTAGTAGGGTTTTTCCAGCATCATTGAAGTGTAGACCATCAGGGCTAAAAATATTTCGAGTGAACATGTGATCAGTTTTGATAAAATGAATGCTTTCTTTTGAGTAACGTGCTTTTATAAAGTTTGTTAGTTTCTCGTTGTAGTCCTTTATCCTTCCATTCAAATGTGGCTTGTCGAATCTTGGAGGTACCAAAACAATGAACATGTCGAGATGCTTAAAATGTTCGACAATGTTGATCCAAGCTTTCTCCATGGCAGAATATTTTGTGTTTTCAACATCATTTGTGCCGACCATAAGCACCACTGCAGAATCGCTATCCTTGATATCACACTGGATTTGCATCACGTCTGAAGTTCTTAGTCCAGACTTGTCATACACTGAAATGTCGTAGTTTTGGCCATTGAGTTCAGTGCAGAGGAATACTTTCATCCTTCTCATGTTGCTGTCGCCGATGAACTTACAGAGTTTTCTCTTCTGGGTTTCTTTCTCCTTACTCGGATTATTGCTGCATGACATGGTCGAGCTGCCAGCCTCTAAAACGTCAATAGAAGTTTTGAGTGAAGTAACCAACTCATTCAGATCATCTATCTCCTTTTGTTTCTCTGCAATTTTGTCAACAAGAGCATGGACTTTAGCTGTATCAGTCCGTGATTGATCAGATTTGGTTGACGGAGTTATTTGAATGATGGTTTCGTTTGATGTACCGCTTGAAGTTTCAAATGAGGATTCGTGTTGGTTGACTTTAGAAGTAGTTGATCTAGGAGTGTGGAATTTGCTGGGTGAGGGAGATTGCGAGAGAAGAGCTCTGGTTTGGCTTGGCTTTGGCTATCAGATTTAGTGCGAAGGGGGGATTTAATCACTGTAGGGGACATTGTTTGAACCTTCTCAGATGGCGGATGATTGTGTTTTAAGTCACCCCCTATTATTATGTTTTTCTCTTTTCCAAGAATAACATATGCATTGCATCTAAGAGATATGCATTTGTATTTAGAACCTTTAGTCACTGGTATACTATATTTATAATTATAGTCTTTGTGTGTTAAATTTCTTTTTGAAATGGTAAAATCTTCCATTATATTTTAAAGTAAATATTGAAACATGTAAACAGAGTGCATAAACACAAACACAAGTGGTATTCCTTCAAGACTGACGCACTTGGATCAGAAGCCCGAGCTATATCTAGCGTGGGGAGGGCGAATCGAAGCTTGTTAAGGACTGTTGCATCCACTTCAAAGCCTAAGTCGATCGAGTTGATCAGCGTCCAATCTCACCAGCCAACAGGTAGAAACTTTTTTTTTTTTTTTTTTTTTTACACATCCTTCAGTCGAGACAGGACGTCATTGTCAGATGGCAGGTCACAGAGAGCCCCCAAAGACTATCGAGCATTGGTAGTCAAGTGGGGATAATGCGCTAGTCTGGTAATCCAGGTGGCGTATGGATCCGTTGGTACGAATCCCGCCCAGTGCATGAATTTTTTCCTCATTAATTTGAGTTTGTGAGCACATAATGATAAGACTCCGAGGGTTAGGTGGTAGAAGATGCTTTGAGCATTAACCTCGCCTGGTGGATAACTTCCACTTAAGAGAATTATCATAAAGATGTTGCCGTAGACATCTCACAAGAATACTAGGCAAACAGTGAGTATTGGCTGTATTTTGACTCTTGAACGGCTTAAATTATTGAGCAACGATGCAATATCCGAAGCAAGGCTCGACCAGAAAGGAGAAGGGGATCAGGGAGACGCGCCCAAGCGAAAGGCAGACGAAGAACCACTTCACGCCTGAAATCCTGAGCAACGGCTCGACTGGTTCCAAAGATATAGGTACCAGGAGACAGCCGAGGGGTCTAGAGAGACACACCTAAGCCAAGGAAGGAAAGAGTCCAGCCCACAGATCAAATATTTTAGCAACGGCTCGAATGATACCAGGGGTCTAACCACCAAAAGACGGGTAAGGGGTCTAAGGAGACGCACCCAAACCAAGTAAGGACCGAGTCCAGCCCAGGGCTCAAAATTTTGAGCAACGACTCGACTGTTACCAATGGCCTAGGCACCAGGAGACAGGCAAGGGGTCTAAGGAAGCACCCAAGCCAAGGAGGTACGGAGTCCAGCACACGGTTCAAAATTTTGAGCAACTGCGCAACTTCTACCGATGGCATAGGTACAAGGAGACAGGCAAGGGGTCTGAGAGACGCACCCGCCAAGAGGGAGGACAAGGTCAACTCCACGGCTCAAATCTTGAGCAATGGCTCGACTGGTACCAAAAGCATAGGTACCAGGAGACAGGCTGAGGGTCTGAGAGACGCACCCGCCAAGAGGGAGGACAAGGTCAACTCCACGGCTCAAATCTTGAGCAATTGCTCGACTGGTACCAAAAGCATAGGTACCAGGAGACAGGCCGAGGGTCTGAGAGACGCACCCGCCAAGAGGGAGGACAAGGTCAACTCCACGGCTCAAATCTTGAGCAATTGCTCGACTGGTACCAAAAGCATAGGTACCAGGAGACAGGCTGAGGGTCTGAGAGACGCACCCGCCAAGAGGGAGGACAAGGTCAACTCCACGGCTCAAATCTTGAGCAATGGCTCGACTGGTACCAAAAGCATAGGTACCAGGAGACAGGCCGAGGGTCTGAGAGACGCACCCGCCAAGAGGGAGGACAAGGTCAACTCCACGGCTCAAATCTTGAGCAATGGCTCGACTGGTACCAAAAGTATAGGTACCAGGAGACAGGCCGAGGGTCTGAGAGACGCACCCGCCAAGAGGGAGGACAAGGTCAATTCCACGGCTCAAATCTTGAGCAATGGCTCGACTGGTACCAAAAGCATAGGTACCAGGAGACAGGCCGGGGGTCTGGGGAGACGCGCCCGCCAAAGACGGAGGACAAAGTCAACTCCAAGGCTCAAAATCTTGAGTAACGGCTCGACTTGTACCGAGGCACAAGGAAATCAAAACTCATGAGCCCAAAATGAAAAATAAGGAAAAGAACTTCTGTAGCGCTGGAATATAACACACGGCGCGAAGACAGACTGGAACTTATCAAAATGCCACTTGAAAATATATGGACACGGCTCGGAAACGGGCCGTGAATTGATTAACTTTCACCATATAAAGACAAAATAGATTGCACAATAAATTGTTGTTACTAGGTCAAAAATCAAAAGAGATCAATCGCATGCGAAAGCCACACAGAGACCGCAAGAAAAAAGTTCAAAGGCCGTCAGGCGCAATGAATTAAACTGAGTTGCTCACCGGTCAACTGCACAAGGCAGAAGATGGAGACTCTCCCCGGTGAAGCATTTAGGCAATCGCATGCGAAAGCCACTCAGAGACCACAAGAAAGTTCAAAGGCCGTCAGGCGCAATGAATTAAACTGAGTTGCTCACCGGTCAACTGCACAAGGCAGAAGATGGAGACTCTCCCCGGTGAAGCATTTAGGCAATCGCATGCGAAAGCCACTCAGAGACCACAAGAAAGTTCAAAGGCCCGTCAGGCGCAATGAATTAAACTGAGCTGCTCACCGGTCAACTGCACAAAGCAGAAGATGGAGACTCTCCCCGGTGAAGCATTTAGGCAATCGCATGCGAAAGCCACTCAGAGACCACAAGAAAGTTCAAAGGCCCGTCAGGCGCAATGAATTAACCTGAGCTGCTCACCGGTCAACTGCACAAAGCAGAAGATGGAGACTCTCCCCGGTGAAGCATTTAGGCAATCGCATGCGAAAGCCACTCAAAGACCACAAGAAAGTTCAAAGGCCCGTCAGGCGCAATGAATTAAACTGAGCTGCTCACCGGTCAACTGCACCAAGCAGAAGATGGAGACTCTCCCCGGTGAAGCATTTAGGCAATCGCATGCGAAAGCCACTCAGAGACCACAAGAAAGTTCAAAGGCCCGTCAGGCGCAATGAATTAAACTGAGCTGCTCACCGGTCAACTGCACAAAGCAGAAGATGGAGACTCTCCCCGGTGAAGCATTTAGGCAATCGCATGCGAAAGCCACTCAGAGACCACAAGAAAGTTCAAAGGCCCGTCAGGCGCAATGAATTAAACTGAGTTGCTCACCGGTCAACTGCACAAAGCAGAAAATGGAGACTTTCCCCGTTGAAGCATTTAGGCAATCGCATGCAAAAGCTACTCAGAGGCCGTAAGAGAATGTTCAAAGGCCCGTCAGGCGCAATGAATTAAACACAGCTGCCACCGGTCAACTGCACAAGGCAGAAGATGCAGACTCTCCTCGGTGAAGCATTTAGGCAGTCGCTTGCGAAAGCCACTCACAGGCCGTAAGAGAAAGTTCAAAGGCCCGTCAGGCGCAATGAATTAAACTGAGCTGCCCACCGGTCAACTGCACAAGGCAGAAGATGGAGACTCTCCCCGGTGAAGCATTTAGGCAATCGCATGCGAAAGCCACTCAGAGGCCGTGAGAGAAAGTTCAAAGGCCCGTCAGGCGCAATGAATTAAACTGAGCTGCCCACCGGTCAACTGCACAAGGCAGAAGATGGAGACTCTCCCCGGTGAAGCATTTAGGCAATCGCATGCGAAAGCCACTCAGAGGCCGTGAGAGAAAGTTCAAAGGCCCGTCAGGCGCAATGAATTAAACTGAGCTGCCCACCGGTCAACTGCACAAGGCAGAAGATGGAGACTCTCCCCGGTGAAGCATTTAGGCAATCGCATGCGAAAGCCACTCAGAGGCCGTGAGAGAAAGTTCAAAGGCCCGTCAGGCGCAATGAATTAAACTGAGCTGCCCACCGGTCAACTGCACAAGGCAGAAGATGGAGACTCTCCCCGGTGAAGCATTTAGGCAATCGCATGCGAAAGCCACTCAGAGGCCGTAAGAGTAAGTTCAAAGGCCCGTCAGGCGCAATGAATTAAACTGAGCTGCCCACCGGTCAACTGCACAAGGCAGAAGATGGAGACTCTCCCCGGTGAAGCATTTAGGCAATCGCATGCGAAAGCCACTCAGAGGCCGTAAGAGTAAGTTCAAAGGCCCGTCAGGCGCAATGAATTAAAAAGAGCTGCTTAATGAAAAGAGAGAACTTACCTTTAAAGATTGACGACGTGCGGCACATAGAAAAAATAATTTGAAAAATAAATGAAAATTTTGCCCGATACCAAAAGCTAGAGCACTTTTAAAAGTATCGAGGTCCGAACGGTACGAGAGTTGAGAATACACTGAAGCAAGGACCCCCAGCTCGGGCCTAACCTAACCGAACTACCTGTCTTATCATGGGAAATTTCAAAAGGTTCTCATGGGAAGTTCGAATTTGGAAGTTCTCACAAGGTAAAATGGCTCTATAATGATGACGTACGAGGAAAATTAAGTCCGAAACGGTAGGGGAAGGGGAGGTACTTCTCAAGGTGGGTCGAGCTGCAGCTCTGACCTAAAATATGATATTTTTTAACTTTTAACTAAGGCCAAATAATAGTAAATACTCAGGGATTTTGTTCCAGGAATGGACCCTGTCGACAAGGGTTACTTTTCATATATTTTAACTGAAATATGTAGATAATAATAAATGCATTTATTTGTGGTATTGTATCGTAAAGTGGGTAGTACAGAATCACAGGACTTCTTACATCTTTCATATTCAACTTTTTTTTTAAATTTGTGCATAATTACATCACAGGTGGCTACTCACATCAAAATTTCCAATTTTTCCACCCAAGGTAAGAGTAGACTCGTGCAAATCTATATTACAAAACAGAAAACTCCGACCCTGCCGGTATTCGAACCCATGTCACCAGCGTACTGAGTATGTTACCCACTCGGCCGGGGTAACGACTCTGCTTCAACTGAGAATCAAGAAACTCACTCACTGTTTGGCCTCATCGAATGGTCACGCCCAGAGATTGAGTGCAGCGGAGTGAGATTCTGGCGTGCAGGTCATTGACCTCCTCTTGGGTCAGGGGCTTTTCCAGGTGACGGTAGACGATGCGGTAGCAGTGACTCACCCGGCCTGTCTTGGGGTGCTTGAACTCGTCTTTCAGGTCGATCTGAAGAGGGATTAGAGACAATAATTATGATTGATTCTCCTACTTTGTTTTTCAATTGTTAACTACTTAAAGTAGACACAGATGCTTCTTGTGTTCTGTGCTGTGGCTTACACATCCTGTCTACTTTATAGATTTAAACAAAGAACCTATCGTAAATTTGTAAGGTAAACAAACGTCGTACTACCAAGATCTGTGCGAACTGCATGATTACTAAATTATTAGGCCGTAGAATCAAATTCTTCATTTAAAATCTGTTTGAAATTTTCACTTCAGCAGTCAAAATCATTTGTAACAATATAAAAAACTGACTGTAGTGACGGAATACAGACCTGTTCTATCACTTCTCCCCCCACACTCCTGACCAGATCATAGAAGTCATTGGGAGAGTAAGATGACTCCTGACCTGGGGTAGCCAGAAGCTGAGGTCATTTATACAGGGTGGACACGAACTCACTGGCTAGAGAGAGAAAAAAAGAGTTACAAATGTAATTTAGATATTTAGTTTTTTTGCCTAATGTCTGTTTAACATCTAGGTTATTTGAAACGGGGGTTTTACCCTCCATTCTCTGGAATCTTATAAACCAGTTAACCACTTTGAACTCACCCAGGCTATTCCAGGCCCAGGGAATAGTCAGCATCACGATAATTTGAATTTGAATGGTCACCCATCATCTAAGTCCTAATCTCGTTGGAAGTTGCTTAACTTCAGTGACAGATTGAAACGGTGCCATCGATGCGAACGGCGACGCTGGCTTTATTAAATTTATTAGATAATGTTATCGTAGTAATTTTTTGTTCGTCACAAGAGCAATGTCAAAGTTAATAGTATAGTAGTCACCTTGGCCTAGTGGTAGCATGCTCGGCTTGCATTTCAGGAGACCCGGGTTTGAATCCCGGCGGGGTCGGATTTTTTCGGCTCTGTACTTTGGATGTTGGGGCCTACCCTAGCCTCGTGAGGACAATTTGGGGTAATTATAGAGTGGGCAACGACCAGTGGCGGCATTATGAGATTAATATTGGAATATGATGGTTGGTTAGAGATATATGATGCATAAGTATTAGTTCTCGTAATGTCGATGCTATCCACTAAAAATTGTGACATAATGACACAAATAACTAGCTCTTATCTTATCTTAGAGTTATTAGCACCGCTTTTGATCAAGTTTTGTTTTAATTTTAATATTTTAGTAAATATTCTATTTACTATATTGTAAATAAAACTTAGTCGAACACATTTAATAATAATACTTCAAACTTGCTATATTTGGGACTCGAACCACCGACATCCAGGCTAAGAGTCTCATCTGTCTGACTATTCAGGTCGGTAATCGAGTTTCTAAATATTTTATTTTTATTTTCGTTCATCACAACTGGATGACAAGGCAATAAGGGAACAACCAGTGAAGAGAGTAGTCAAAGAATAAAGAGAAGCAACATGGAGCATGGAATACATTCGTTTTTTTTTATATACAATTACACCTGGTATTCATTAACCTAAGATGAGCCTTACCTTGAACACAATCTTTTTGTTGATGTCATCAATTTTGAATTGACTCAGGAAGCCAGGATCTTCGCTGAAGAATATTCGGATATCAGGAATAGAATACAACTGCATGGCAATACGCTCCAATCCTAAACCAAATGCCCAGCCAATCCTGTCACCTGCCCCCACTGGAATAATGGATAGCATTGTAGAAGTAGAAGGTACAAAGTTTTTATAGAAGAGCTCTAATCAGTGGTCATGTTAAATTAAATGACCATTAATGTAAAAATAATATAAGGGAAATTTTGAGATCATTGAATACTGAAACAAATTACAAAAATGTATGACGTATATGCAGGAGTATTCATTTCATTTTAATATCTTTTTGAGGCATTAATCTTTTTTGAGGCGTGACCTTAATAGTTACAATACTTTGGATATTTATTGAAAATACCCAAAAAAGTCACTTCTTTTACATTTTAACTATAACTTTTCATCACTTGAAAAATCTTACCTCTGTCCAAAATTTCATGCCTGATAATACCACAGCCGAGAATTTCAACCCACTTGTCATTGAGCAGGATTTCCAATTCCCAGGACGGATGGGTGAAAGGGAAATATTCTGAGATCCACCTCATTTGAATGTCTGAGGAAGAAATATGTTTCATTTAAGAATTTAACGATTTATTCTATTTAAATTTAAGTATTTACAATAGGTTACTCCCCTACTCACAATAAAGCTGCCAGGAACTTATTGTTGCAGATTATTTTTAAGTGATTTCAATAAAACTTTGAAGTACTCTTACTATGTTTTGGGTACATTACTAACTTAATGTCTGTAGGAATTGTGGTATAGACCATTTTTTTTACTATTATCTTTATTATTATAGACGAGTTGTTTCATAGCCTTTTTAATTTCGTATAAATAAAAAAGCAGCTACTGTAGAAGCATGTGGTCTGTATTGTAGTTTGTCCATCCCATAGTATGCCTTCCCTCTGATGGGCGAGAAGTTGAACAATACTTCCAATTCAAGTGCTGGGTCAACACGAGCGCACCGGAAGGTATCCCTTACAAATAACTGTAACCATATTTTGAACACAATACTTTTGCCGTCTACTCGTCTCTGGGATTTGAACCCGGAACCTTCTTCATGTCAAGCGAGTACGTTACCACTGAGCTTATCGTGCGCTCAGTGACATTAAGTATTCTCCACAATTTAACTATGAAATATAAAAAATACTTCTTAAGATTCATACTCTTTTTTTTATGCCTCCCTATATGTCCTATTTTATACAGAAAATAACTTGTTTTTACAACAAAGAAAAAAATAATCATAATTTGCTTTCTACCTGATCCAAACAAGGACTTTGCAAGGTTTGTTAAAGAATTCTTTAGCTTTTGTTCCATGATTTTGGTAGCATCTAGTGTGTGAATGGCTTGTTTTTCATCTGAAAGTACACCATCTCGTTCAAATATTATAACTTCTTTTCCCACTGAACTTGATATCTAGAGGAGAGAAAAAAGAAGCAATATAATAAAACAAGTAGACCTTTTTTGTACTGCCATATTTTAGGACTTATACCTATGTCTTTCAAGCATAATTAAGTAATCATGATCTCGAGTAAATAAGGAAAATTTTTGTGTAGGGTGGGATGATTTACTCTCTCAGTACAATTTATTATAATAAATTGCGTGTTTAGACCAACTTCAGTATGTTAAAAAAAATCGTGATGTCACTCAACTTCACAATGCTAAATTTTTCCTGAACTTGGGACTCGAACTACTGACCTCCAGTTTACAAGTCCGATGCCTTGTCAATCAAGTTACTGAAATCGGTCAAAAATATGAGTAACACAAGTTAGAGTAATAATTATGTACACACACTAAATTCAGTAGATGTGAACACAATTAACTTTGTGATTAACACAAAGTTAATATGAAAACAAAAGAAAATATTTGTTTCTCTATAACTTTAATAAAAAGAAACTTAATAATGAGAATACCTATCTTCTCCACCACTGTCACTTAGAAGAGCTGGCCAGCATGTAAGTCCATTTTAAGAACTACTGAAAGTGAGTGAGAGTCCTTCACATTCGTTTTCCACATTCTAGTGATTTATTAACTATGAGGGATTTATGTGTTTTTCTTATCAGAGCACAATTAAAATTAAAAAAAATCTACTATTTATACACACCTGTTCTTTGTTTAGTAGGTGTACACCATCTGCCTGGTGAAATACAGGAAAATGAGTTGCATCAATCTGGTCTCTACGATACACATCTCCGAAGATAACAAAATTGTCCAGGCCCATTCTAATCAGTTCACTTTGATGTGCTGTGGTGTGTGCACGCAATAAATAATCTCTATTTAAATAGTAACAGTCATTTTTGGATCGACTCACATGATCTTTGGGTACAAGAAGACTATCAAAATTTTCTTCTAATGTTACGACAGGGGAGATACCATCATAGGAAGAAAATATGGGGTTACCTGTAATGAAAAAATAATTGGTACTCTTCAAAAAGAACAGGGTCTTTTAAAGAAAGGCCATGAACAATATATGGTAACAGTAATTATATTACTTGCTTGTTTTACTTACTAATCAATGTAGTTAGAGTGCTAGACTTCTAATGTAAACAGACTAGCACATGGATCTGTGATCTGTAGATTAGATCCCACCCAAAGCCAGCGTCGATGGCATGTTGAATACACCGGTTCCCTTCAGAACACCGAAGTTAAGCGACATCCAGCGAGGTTAAGACTTGGATGGGTGACCATTCAAATTCTAATTCTCGTGACGCTGGCTTTTCCCGGCCCCACTCAGGCTGGGTGAGGTCAATGTGAGTAGCAGGTTTGTGAGTTTCCTGCGAATGGAGGGTAAAACCCCCGTCGTGATATGACCATGGCAGTTGAAAGCGACGTTAAACCCCACTTAAAAAAAAAAAAAAAAAAAAAAAAAAAAAAGATCCCACCCAATGCTTGGATTTTCATCATTAATTTGAATTTTGACCACACAATAATAAGACTCTGAGAGTTAAGTGTTGGTAAATGTTTTCAGCATCAACCATTAAGTAATGGTTTAATGCTGTAAAATTAAGGTATTTATTTCAGTTATACAAATAACTTAGAGTTATAAAAACTTTCCAATTAGCTTATAGAAACTTTCTTACCTTTCTTACCAACAAATTCTGGCTCTGAGTAAAAAAAATTGATGATTCTTTGCTTCAAGAAACACAATGGGTGATATGGTTTATTGTGTAAATTTTTATTGACATAGGAGAGAATCTTGGGTGTGACATTAGTAAAGTCATCTGTAATGTAAGTTTTTCCACATATGTGAAGAGGAGGGTTTTCAACATCTGATTTTGGAGCAGAAGAGGAAAACCTGAGCACATTGACATTGACACAATATTTCTGATGGTTGAGAAGAGATTCAAGGACAGCTTTATTAAATCTGGAATATGGTCTGGAAAAGAGACGTTTTAGGTACATTAAAATATTTTGAAATTAATCTACAATACAAACCTCTGCTTATCCTGTAAGAATGAGACTAAAGAGTCCCTTTACTCTCACAGTAGAGTGGTTAATTTTTTGGAATAAAGATCAAACAAACTAAGGAGCTTTTGCACCAGGAAAATATTTTATATTATTTCAAAATTTCATAGATTAGAATTTAAATTTATTAAATTTAAATTTAAATCCGTTTTCTAAATATTTTGAGTGTCTCCTTTTTCTTGGCGGACCCTGTATAATGGAAAATATAGTTGCAATGAAAAATGGTAATTCATTTTATTAAATTGTAGTTATACAGCTACAATATTCACACTATTAGTAGGTACCAAAATCAAGAAAGATATACTCAAGATATTATGTCCCTGATGAAACAATTTATTACCATAGAGCCTCGGTCTGCAATTAGCAGACCGTGGTCCGATTCTGGACCACAAAGCTCATTTGTTCGGTCCACAAACAAAATTTTAGGTTCAAAAAATAATAAGGCTCGTATGCAGAGACGATTTTATAAACCCTATAGGGTTCACTGTAGGGTGGTCTCGAGCTTGCTATAAGGAATACTTCGACCTTGACAATTATTTATTAAAGAAACATCTGATTGCACATGCGCACAGACGCTTTAAACAAACGTCTCTGCATAACAAAATCAGCTGAAGGGACAAATAATCCGGGCTTCCCTACAGTGAGGACTCTGCATACAACCCTAATTATTTCTCTTTCTAAAAAAATTGTTTTGCTAGAAGAAGTAGTCCTAAAAATGTGCAAAGAGACAGTATTGACAGAAGAGTTTTGGTGTAAGAAAGTTCCAAAAGACTGATGGTTCTTATTAATCCGGACCGCGGAGATTTTTCTCATGTTAATCCGGACCCTAACAGGATTTAATTGCTGACCCCTGCCATAGAGATTTGTTGAGAACTTACCTGAGGAACATCTTTCAATACTGCTGAGCACTTACTAAAATCATTCAAAGTCAATTTGTCATAGTCAGTTCAAATCATATTGTAACTGCTGGGAGAAACAAGACCAAAGACAATCCCTCAAGTCTTTGCAATCCCTTTGATTTTCTCTTTCTCTTCTCTTTTAGAACAAAATACAAAAGTTTTATCAATTTATTTTTTAATTTGATTGTAAGGTTATTCAAAATTTTCCCGCTAGCTTTTCAAGGAGGCTAGAATTGCAAGTTGTATCAGAAGAAAAGTGGTACATTAAGGGCGGAATTAATAGACAACATCAATAACTTAAGTCGTTGGTAAGTGTCGGTTTTCCCTATCTTACACAGTACGCAATCGGTGACTTAGCGCCACAGAGGTATTACAAAAACGTCTATTAATTTCGCCCTAAATATCGTACGACTTTCTATTACATACTTCAAACTGAATTTGGCACCTAAATCTACATACTCACAAACAAAACACTTCACTTTAAAAACAAAGGTACTTACTTTGGACTTAATTTCATTACAAATACCTAATATTAGCTTTTTTGATCCTTTCGAAAACTGATCCAGTCATGGTCTGACGAAAATCTAATAAAATTGGCTTCAATTTTTTCAAAAATCATTTAATTCATTAAGTTCCGTGAAATCTAAGGATTTCAAGCGCAAAAATTCAAATCAGCATTATCATACAGATTATCAGATAGAGATACGTTTCGCCGACCCATTTCAGCTCTTCATCCAGTCATCCCTTTATCTCTTCTTCTGTAAGCTATATCTATACAACAGTACCAGTAGTAGTTGCAAGTACTTTTGATTATTTATAACACCTAATTTAAAAGAAGAACTAGTCTCTGATTGAGAGCCTGCATCATGGTCTATGAGATGCCTAGGGACTGAATAGTAGCAGTACCAGTAAGGAGGAGGACCATAGTAAATTTATTTTTACATTTTTATACCTACATACTAAAGTGAGTAAGATATACGTAAGTAAGTTTATAATTCTATGATTTTCCTGTTACCTTGATATTTTTAACATGGTACATGCTTTTACAGGGGTTTTACAAAACAACAATAACAAAGGGTACAACTCTTTATACTGCCTGATTAGGACTAATGAATCCCATTATTCCAGCAGTAAGACCAAGAGGCTTCATGTTTTTGCTATTCTGTACCAATTTTTGTTTGATTTCCTCAATTTGAATAAATATGAGAAATGTTTTTGTCCAATAAGAAATACACATGTTGTCTATTGGGGGGCAAGATAGAGCAGGGCTATCGCCATATGTTGGGGTGTTAGAATCACGTAACGCGAAAAACTTGGTCGCGACGCTTTGCTTTGGTAGCAATAAGAGCATAAATAACAATAAGGGCGGATGATTAAAAACACTGCAAGTTAAATTAGTAACAACTAAAGAGAGTAGAGTTTATTGATGAAAGCACAATTAATTTACACGTGTAACTTAGTAAATATGAAATTATACAAGTTGTAAGTTATGAGTTATTAAAGTGGACTGTATGATTTAGATGATGAAAAAGGGTCTGAGCTATGCCAAGCAACAATTATCACCGAAGAAGAAGATCTTGGTGATTTAAACTGTATAACACTTTAGGCAGTCAGAAACTCAAGTATCAACTGGTTCCTGTTCGCGAGAGAACTTAGAGTAATTAAAAACACAGAATGAAAACTTGAGGGAAATAGAACTGGTAAACAAAATAACACTTTGTACCAAAAGAGTGATTACCGAATTGACAGTTAACGTACAACCGGGGAGCAACTGCTGGTGAGTTGGAGACTAAATTGTATCTGACTTGAGATTTGAGCTCAAGTCTTTAAAGAAGATTTCTTCCGAAGGGGAAATCGGCAGAAGTTTGTTCCGGCCTTTAGACTATAATCGGTAAAACCAATCAGAGTCAAGGAGGAGGTCCCAAAGGTTCAAATCTTGGGGATTCCCATGAGGGGAAGTTAGAGGAAAAATTGACTAATTATTATAGTCCGTCCCTGATATTCTATGATCGAGACGGTATGTCTAAATCGATTAGGTAAGATTCTTAAAACAATAAAAAATAGTAACTATAAAAGGTTATGAGGAAAAAATATGATTTATGAGGGTATGTGTCACCCAATGAACAATATTTGAGGCATTCATTTTCTGTCGCATACCGAGAAAAAGATTATAAGTAACAAATGTAAAATACCTACAAAAAGGATGCCGGAAATCGGTAATAAATGAATGGGCTATCATAAAAATATAGAAAGCGATATTAGATCCTTAAGACAAAGGACTTTTGCGAGGAAAGATCACAAGAAATATTACGTTAGGTCATATTTATTCTTGGAACTTAAAATGAATCTCGTGAGAAATTATTTATAGGAAAAAACCCAAATTGTGTTCGGTTTAAAGACTGAACATGCCGGCCCCCGTTGGAAAACTTTAGTTTCCAACAGAATAACTTAGAGAAATTTAATTTAAAGTATGCGACATTAGAGAATTTTAAGTATGTACAGTTGAACGTACATGATAAAATGAAGCCATGATTTGGCATGCAAAAATACAATATTATTTTGTAATAAAATATAAGAGAAAATACAAGTACAAATAAAATGACATACAATAAAGTAAATAAAAATGTGAAAAATGGACAATTGGTAGTAAAAATATTATAATAAGGTAAGATTAATAATAGGGGGTTACTCTAATGGTAACGGACATAACTTTTGAACGCACCGTTTGAAAGTGCCCGTAGGAGTTTTTACGGTAGCAACTCGAACGTTGCCGTCTTTGCCAGCATGGACGCTTATAACACGTCCGATTGGCCATTTCATAGTGGGGGTATTGTCGTCTTTAATTAAAACAAGACTATCGACAGCCAAAGAAGTGGTTTTGGATTTCCACTTATTTCTTTGGATAAGTTGATTTAAGTACTCCTTAGACCAACGAGTCCAAAAGTGCTGAGAGAGTTGTTGAACTCTTTGCCAGCGGTTCAGACGATTGATTGAAATGTCTGAAACGTCCCTTTCAGGTTGTGCCTGTAAAGCGTCTCCTATCAAGAAATGTCCAGGGGTTAGGAAGGAGAGGTCAGAAGGATCGTTTGATATGGGAGTTAAAGGACGTGAATTGCAAATGGATTCAATTTTACAGAGAAGAATAGTTATCTGCTCAAAATCTAGTAGAGTATCAGAAGTTACCCTTTTCAGGTGAAACTTAACAGACTTTACTCCAGCTTCCCATAGACCTCCGAAGTGAGGACTGTTAGCTGGAATAAATTTCCATTCTATGTTTTCATTAGCCATGTGATCAATGATCGATTGCCTATTGAATTCATTTGATGCACCTTGAAAATAGGTTGCGTTATCGCTGTGGATGCGAGTTGGCCTACCTCTTCGAGAGATGAAGCGGTGCAGTGTACCGATGAAGGCCTGAGTTGTCAGATTAGAGACTAGTTCCAAGTGAATGGCCTTAGTAGAGAAGCAGACAAAAATAGCTACGTAAGCCTTCATAGCAGGGCTTTTGCGAGTGTAGCCAGATTTGATCATTATGGGACCAAGATAGTCGATACCGCAAACCGAAAAAGGTCGGGAGGGAGTGACACGGTCACGAGGGAGATCCGCCATAATCTGGTTCGAGGATTTTGGCTTTGCACGGAAGCATGTAATACACTTGTGTACAATGCTGCGTGCCATGTTTTTTACATTAAGTGGCCAGTATTGCAATCGAACATTTGCAATGAGGGATTGGATTCCACAATGTAAATTTTTGTTGTGAATGTAAGTAAGAAGCAAGCGAGAAAAATAGTCTGATGGTAACAGGATAGGATGTTTTGAGTCATACTTCAGACTAGAGTTTCCTATTCTGCCACCTACCCGAATGATGCCATTTTCATCAAGGAATGGCGTAAGATTGAAAATTTTACTTTTCTTGTCCAAAGGATTATTTTTGGACAAGGTTTGTATTTCATGAGAAAAAGATTGGCTCTGGGAGATTTGAATGAGAATTTTGGTAGAACTATTTAACTCTTGGAGATCAAGAGTTCCCATTTTTCTTTCCCCGCTTTGCTTGGTTCGACAGTTATTGATGAAGCGTAAACAATAAGCTGTCGTTTTTTGTAGTTTTTGAAAACTAGAAAATTTGTTTAGTAAGTCAAATTTGACTGTATTAGATACATGCACACAAATATTTTTGAGTTCTGGTAAGGGTTGCTGCATGTTCTCTATACTATGTGAAGGCCATTTGGATTTATCGAAAAGTAACCAATTTGGTCCTTTAAACCAAAGGGAAGAGTGAACGAAGTACTTTGCGCTGATTTCGCGAGTGCTAATATCAGCCGGGTTTTCTAGTGTACTCACATGTCTCCAGGATTGAGGATTTGTGTTGCTATGAATTTCACCTATCCTGTTTGCTACAAAAGTTTTGAATTTAGATGAGGGAGATGAAATCCAGCATAGAACAATTTGTGAGTCTGACCAAAAATACTCGCCAAAAAAGTTGATATTGTGAAGACTCTCTTTTACCTTTACATAAAGTTCAGAGAGTAAAACTGCTCCACACAATTCTAATCTGGGTAGAGAAATTCTTTTTAGAGGTGCTACTCGAGATTTTGCTGAAATAAGATTAGAGCACCTATTTCCATTGCTATCTTGAGTAACCAAGTATATGCATGCAGCATAGGCCTTTTCACTACTATCACAAAAACCGTGAAGCTCATAGGTTGATGGATTTTCTAAATTAGTGAGTTGACGATCTATGTGTAGAGAAGAAATATCACTGATGTCAGAGCGATATTCCACCCAAGAAGTGTGTATGTCTTGAGGAAGGGATTCATCCCATGCAATGTTGTTTTGCCAAAGCTCTTGCATAATAAGCTTGGCCTTGAGTGTGATCGGGTTTATGAGACCAAGAGGGTCGAAAATTTTACCGATCTCAGATAGAATAGAGCGTTTCGTTACCTTATCATGATTGTAAGGTTGGACAGAGAATATGAACTCGTCAGTATTGGGTTTCCATTGTAAGCCCAAAGTTTTGATGGCGTCATCAGAGTCAAAGACGACCGTTGATTGGTCTTCATGATTAAACACATCAGTGATGTTTGAATACCATTTGTGTAGGTGAAGTCCCCCTGATTTGAGCAAATCAGTGAGTTCCTTAATTAGGACTTGAACTTCAGATACTGTTTTTCCGCCAGACAACAGATCATCGACATAAAAGTCATTATTGACCTTCTCGATGGTACTGGGAGAAAACGAATTTTGTTCGTCTAGCGCGAGTTGCTTTAGTGTGCGTATAGCTGAGAATGACGCTGACGCAGTGCCGTATGTCACGGTATTTAGTGAGTAGGTTTCAATAGGTTTTGAAGGTGAGTCTCTCCAGAATATTTTTTGATATTTCTGATGAGAAGGATTTATTTTTACCATCCTATACATTTTTTTTATGTCGGCATGAATAGCCACTTTGTAGCTTCTAAATCGCATGATTATAGAAGCTAAGTCCTGTTGAACCGTTGGCCCTACCATGAGTGTGTCGTTTAGAGATATACCTGTATCTGTTTTACAGGACCCATCAAATACGACTCTCAGTTTGGTTGTCAGGGCGTCTGTTTTGAGGACCCCGTGATGCGGCAAATAAAAACCACCATCTAAGTTTGAATTTTGGGGTGTGACTTTCGTCATGTGACTTAAGTCTAAGTACTCCTGCATGAAGTCCTTGTACTGTTTGTACAATTCAGGTTCCCTCTGAAATCTTTTTTTCTAAATTGATAAACCTTTTCTGAGCCATATTTTTGTTCGAGCCCAATTGAGAAATAGAGTCTTTAAAAGGAAGATCAGTTTGATAAGATCCGTCAGGAAGCCTACAAGTGGTTGATTGGTAAATCTCTTCAGTCTTATTTTCTTCTATGGAGTAGATGCTAGTTTTCTGAATGGATTCTAACTCCCAGAATTTTTTGATTTCTGACTCAACCTGACAGACATGAAAGCTATTCTCAATGTTAGAGGTTTTTGTAGAAAGGTGGAGAGGGCCTGATACAATCCAGCCGAGCCTAGTTTTTGTAAGTATGGGCAAAGATGGGCCCAGTTTCTTCTGTCCAATGCACAAGAGCGAGAAGAATAATTCTGAGCCTATGATTAGATCAATAGGACCAGACATGTGGAAGTTTGGATCAGCTAGATTTATGTATTTTGGAATATTGAGTTTTGAAATGTCAATATTTTCATTTGGCAAGTTTTGAGTTAACTTGGGCAAGATGATAAAGTCAAGTGACTGTTTGTACCCATAGTCACTTGAATGAATGGTGTGCGTAATAAAATGAGTAGAGGCCAGTTTTGCCCCACCAATACCAGCAAGTGTTGTATTGGATTTTTTCCCTTTCAACTTAAGTAGTTGGCATGCATTCTGGGAAATGAAGTTGGATTGGGAGCCGTTATCTAACAAGGCTCTGAGTTTGTGTGGATTACCATCGCGGTCATACATAGTGACGACAGCTGTGGCTAGTAAAACGGTTTTAATCTTACGATTATACGTATTTTGTGAAGAAGAACTCACGAGAGAATTTTGATTAGCGCTCCGTGAGGCGGAGGAGAAATTGCGCGTAAGATTAGCGGCTTGCGGTTTCTCGCGGTCAGTGCTATGTGAGGAAGAGGGAATGTTGCTCATGGGTGTGATTGGGGATGACCGGGGTTTTTCACCTTGATATTGGTGAAGTAGAGTGTGGTGTTTTTTGTTACATTTAGAACAAAAATACCTTGACTTGCAGTCAGGTTTGATGTGTGAAGGAGACAGACAGTTCATACAGAGGTGAAAGTTTTTAACTTGCTGAATTCTGTCTTTCACTGAGAGAGACTTAAATTTGTCACATGCATGTAAATAATGATTGCTCAAACAGTAAGGACAGCTGGAATTAGAGTTAGGAGCTGGACACTTATTAATAAAGGACGTTAGGCACATACCTTTTTTGGGCCCCTTGAAGTTGCTCCTTCCTGTACTGCCGCTAACCGTGTCCCCTGGACGATTCTCTGAAGAAAACTGCATCGCCTCCTGAACTCGCGAGTGCTTCAGCAGGAACTCCAGGAATTGCGCTAGGGTCGGAAGCTCGTCTTGGAGATGGTGAATAGCTAGTTCCCATTCCTTGAGCAAGTGGTTGTTGAGCTTCTGCTTGACGACATGGATCAGGATGATGTCGCCGCAGCCAGAGGACGGGTCCAGATCGAGCGCAGCTAAGGCCTTGAGGTTTTTCTGTACCTCGTTGTACAAGTGGGATAGGGCCTTACCGCTGTCGAACTTGGGAAGACCAGGAATGCTGAAGACGGCATTGAGATGTGTCTCCACAATCCTTCTTCGGTTTTGGTACTGTTGTACCAGAAGATCCCAAGCGACCTTATAATTGTCCTCTGAGATGGAAATAGCTGAAATTACCTCGGCAGCTTGTCCTTTAAGGCACGACCGGAGGTAATGGAGCTTCTGAACTGCCGTGAGTGAAGAATTCTCATGCACCAGTGATTGAAAGGTGTTGTGAAAATCAGTGAACTGACCATGAGAACCATTGAACGTAGGGAGTTCAATTTGTGGAAGTCTTATTTGTGGTAGAGCTGCCACACTGGAGCTTTGAGATGAAGGCGAGAGAGACGGTTCTGGAGAAGAAGATTTTCGCCGCTCGATTTCTATGGCAGATTTATGGATCAATCCAAGCACCTGGGAGGTCAAAGTGTCCGCTTCTGACTCGTACTTATCGAAATCAGATTTGTCGTGATGGTCATCATCGCATGTGATGTCCAAAATATTACTTGTCAGAGATTTTAATTGATCTGCAAGTAATATTAGGTCTTGGCGCTTTGTTTCAAGTATTTCCAGATCTGCTTCATCTGGTGATTCAATATAGTGCTTTGAGGTAGTCACTAATTTAGTTATTTTTAAGAGGTCACGTTTGACCATGGCTTTTGTAGGAGCCATTTTGAATGTTTGTTAGAAGATGTTTTAAACACAGAACACGAGAAAAATGAGAGTTAGTTATGGCCGTGTGATAGACCAATGTTAAATTACACAAGATGATAAAAAGTAGTTAAATGTCAATTGTTGTTATAATTTTTATACACTTACAGCTAGTCAGGCAAAAGTTCATCCGGCCCGAAGGACCAATGTCTATTGGGGGGCAAGATAGATCAGGGCTATCGCCATATGTTGGGGTGTTAGAATCACGTAACGCGAAAAACTTGGTCGCGACGCTTTGCTTCGGTAGCAATAAGAGCATAAATAACAATAAGGGCGGATGATTAAAAACACTGCAAGTTAAATTAGTAACAACTAAAGAGAGTAGAGTTTATTGATGAAAGTACAATTAATTTACACGTGTAACTTAGTAAATATGAAATTATACAAGTTGTAAGTTATGAGTTATTAAAGTGGACTGTATGATTTAGATGATGAAAAAGGGTCTGAGCTATGCCAAGCAACAATTATCACCGAAGAAGAAGATCTTGGTGATTTAAACTGTATAACACTTTAGGCAGTCAGAAACTCAAGTATCAACTGGTTCCTGTTCGCGAGAGAACTTAGAGTAATTAAAAACACAGAATGAAAACTTGAGGGAAATAGAACTGGTAAACAAAATAACACTTTGTACCAAGAGGGTGATTACCGAATTGACAGTTAACGTACAACCGGGGAGCAACTGCTGGTGAGTTGGAGACTAAATTATATCTGACTTGAGATTTGAGCTCAAGTCTTTAAAGAAGATTTCTTCCGAAGGGGAAATCGGCAGAAGTTTGTTCCGGCCTTTAGACTATAATCGGTAAAACCAATCAGAGTCAAGGAGGAGGTCCCAAAGGTTCAAATCTTGGGGATTCCCATGAGGGGAAGTTAGAGGAAAAATTGACTAATTATTATAGTCCGTCCCTGATATTCTATGATCGAGACGGTATGTCTAAATCGATTAGGTAAGATTCTTAAAACAATAAAAAATAGTAACTATAAAAGGTTATGAGGAAAAAATATGATTTATGAGGGTATGTGTCACCCAATGAACAATATTTGAGGCATTCATTTTCTGTCGCATACCGAGAAAAAGATTATAAGTAACAAATGTAAAATACCTACAAAAAGGATGCCGGAAATCGGTAATAAATGAATGGGCTATCATAAAAATATAGAAAGCGATATTAGATCCTTAAGACAAAGGACTTTTTCGAGGAAAGATCACAAGAAATATTACGTTAGGTCATATTTATTCTTGGAACTTAAAATGAATCTCGTGAGAAATTATGTATAGGAAAAAACCCAAATTGTGTTCGGTTTAAAGACTGAACACATGTTATATGAGAAAATACCTATGCGTTCTGCTAAATTTGTCACTCAGTGTACTTGAACTTTTGGCAATTGAAGCAACATAATATAAGTACTTAATTCTATTCTTTTTGTTTTCAGTTGACACTAAACCAAATTTTGATAAATACCTGATTCATCAAAATGGAAACTATTCTAGAACAACAGAGAAGTCACCATGAGGCAAGGGAGAGATTGATTGATTCCATGGTCAAAGAAATGCTTCACAAGAAAACTGGTGTAAGTTATTCCTATACTGTCTATTAAAGCATCTATTCAGCCATCATCAATGGTACTTTGATAAACAAGTTCTTATTCTGTCATAGAAGTTAAGCAATGTTCAGTAAGGTTAGAATTTGAATCCTTGTGATGCTGGCTATTCCCAGCCCAACTCAGGTTGGGTGAGATTAATGTGAGTGGATGATTTGTAAGTGTCCAGTATATGCAGTATAAATAAAACCCTCATTTTGAATGACCTAAATGTGCTAGTTGTTAAAGAGATGGTAAGCCAAAAAAGCATTGATCTCCATTGTTTCTCAATTACTAGCTGTTTTCCCCTGAATAAATAATATTATTTAATGGTTTATTTTTCCAAGTTGATTATCAATTATTATAAGTTGTATTCTTAGTATCATTTTAGTAAGGTCTCCTACCTTCTCTGTAGTAATAATAATAAACCTCAATATTTTTTTTCTCTTTTTTCCAGCATAAAGAAACTATCAATAGTGATCACAGACTAAAAATGATGCTTGACCAGTACACAGAAAGTACAAACCGATTAAAAGAACTATATGAAGATAGAGATGGAGGTCGTAAAGAAGAAATTGCATCACTCTCAGGACCAAATGAATTCTCAGAGTTTTATTCAAGGCTCAAGTCTATCAAAGAATTTCATAAGAAACATCCTAATGAGGTACGTATTCTACAAGTTTTTGACCTGGTATGTTCAAATTATTTCAAAGCATAACACTATTTTTATTATCTAAAAGCTAGAAGTAAAAGATGCATATACAAGAGATACCTTCATACAAAATTTCAGACTTGGAGGTGTAACTGATCTAGAGATACAATGATTTCATTAATAATATTTTGATTCACTGCTTCTATCTTTAAAATAAATTATAAAAAAAATATGCTGTTAATCTCAGTTATATCCGACTCAACAGTACTTCCTATGCTTATTACAGGGGAAGACTAGAATTGTCTGGTGAGGACACATGAAAAGGTGAGCAGAGAGCTTGTCTTTGATGAAAGTTTATGTACTTTTTTGTATTTAACACCTTGACTGCCACAATTTTTTGTGTTGTTTATGTTCCACGCCATAGTAGTATTAGAGATTGCTTCTGCTCTATGCCATGGGTGTTTTTAATTCCAAAAGCAAAAAGGATGTTGAGTGTATCGATAAAGATACACGAGGCAGTGAACAGTAAAATCATGGTGTATCACTAGAGATACACCTGGCAGTGAACTTCAAAAACAGTGGTGTATCGTTAGAGATACACCTGGCAGTAAACACAGTACATTGTGTATCGCTAGAGATACACGTGGCAGTCAAGGTGTTAATATAAAAACTTCAAACTTAAATAGATTTTCTGTTCTGTTTTTTAGATATGTGTTCCAATGTCTGTGGAGTTTGATGAGCTGAATCGTATGAGAGAGAATCCTACAGAAGAAGCAAGTAACTTGGTGGAGTTTAGTGATGAGGAAGGTTATGGCAAATATTTAGACCTTCATGAGTGCTATGAGAAATACATCAACTTGAAAGGAGTTGAGGTAAAGAGATTTTTTATTTGTACTTGTGAGTATAATTATCTTTAGATTTTTTTGCTCTGATTTTATTTGTTTATTGTATCCTAGCTGTGTGAAAAAATAGCCATTCAATAAATAAATGATATTTTATAATTTGTAGCGCATTTTAACCTGTAGATCTCATCAGTAATATTTTATAATCTAAAGTACCAATTATCTGCTTACAGCTTACTTGCCTGCAAGATTTTTAAACACAGAGTACTTAAGTTATTTAATTAAATTTTATTTTGAGTGACAAAGGTAGATTTGAAATCCTGTCTAATACTTGAACTTTTGTTGTTTTTTCTTTAGAAAGTGGACTACATATCGTATCTAGCTCAGTTTGACCGTCTTTTTGACATTCCCAAGGAGCGCAAGAATGCAGAGTACAGAACCTACCTGACCATGTTGCTTGACTATCTCAAGGGATACATTTCCAGAGTCAAGCCCCTACTTGATGTAGAAAAAGAGTGCAAAGGCGTGCTCAAAGAATTCAATGCACAGTTTGATGCAGGAACTTTCCAGGGATGGCCAGTAAGTTTATTTTTTTTAAATTAATATTTATTTAAAGAGAGGTCTGTAACATTCAGAGTCCTTACCCCAGTAAGTTTCTGTTAATTATTATAAATTTATGATCCTTCCTTTGTGTTTACAAGTGTGTCCAAAATCACAAAACTTGTAAAATAAAGTCAATTTTCTAAATCAGTATAAAGCCTCTTGGTTAAGAAAATTACATTATTCAATGAAGTGTAGGTATTATAGGTTCTTTGTCCAGTAATGACATGTAAAATATTGAGCATGTTTGCTGTACTATCTTGAAAAATGTTTGATATTTAATTACATCTCAAAAAACATTGTTGAAACACACTAAAAATGATCTAGAAACACTTTGAAATGAAATTTTTTGGATCTTTAAGAATGATAATATTTTGAATTGTTGAATGATTTCTTTTCTCTAGATACTTATACTTATTCTCTAGATACTTATTAAACTTGCAAAGGGAGTATCTCAATAATATTTCTCAATTATTTCTAATTCGCCATTTCTGTGTGTTCTTAGAAAGAGGCCGGCAGTGTACTGACACATGTAGGAGCGCACTTGGATCTGAGTGCTTTCTCATCATGGGAGGAGCTGGCGTCCTTGGGTCTGGATCGGTTGAAGTCTGCTCTCATGGCTTTGGGGCTCAAGTGCGGAGGGTTAGTGAACTGGCTTTTCAATTTGGTTTGATTAGCCAAAGCAATAAATTATAATTTGAGGTCTTCAATAAACACCTAAATTTTTAAATGCCAAAGCAAAACAATTAGTAGGTACATTGGTACATATACATATTATTAATATAAAAATCGATTTATATTAATTGAATCATGATCAACACAGCTCCAAAGTGGCTGGACTAAATGACTCCGAATTTGGCACAAAGTCTTGGTATTTACGTCCGTACCTACTAAGACAGGATTTTAAAAAATCCCTAGGAGGACCTCAGCCACAAAACCATAATGGCGAATTGGCCACAAAACCATATGTTTTTTAACCCATGCTTCGCTACAGTCAGTGATTTCAGTTTGTGAATGAAGACTTTTTATCCGCGGCTACCATCCCAGTAAAAATATACTTTTATACTGTTAATTTAAGGCTACATAAGAAATTAGAGCCTCTTAGGATTTACCAGTACGAAGAAAGAGTGATAAATGTCTTTTGAAAACTTTGGTCAGAGTAAATAAATTGCCAATTAAGTACACTAACTTACTAAACATTACATAAATGAGTGTATCCCTTCAATATTTCTTTATCATGTTCAATTTGAAGATGCTACTTTTTTCAAGATCCTAGAGTTAACAATTTCCGAATTATGTGTTTTCAGCACACTGGAAGAGAGGGCTCAACGCCTCTTCAGTACTAAGGGCAAAACCTCTCTGGACCCCTCACTTCTAGCCAAAACAAAGCCTGACAAAGGCATCAAGAGTAAGCAACAAGAAAGACAGAAAGAGATTGCTTCATTGGAGGCCCAACTGTACAGGTTAGTTTTTAATTTTGCACTTAGTTCCTAAGTTTTGGTCACCTTTTTTTACCAACAGCATTGTCTCGTGAGAAAAATCTTACCTCATGAGGCATTACGAGCAAGCAATAAGGTATTTAGGAAAAATGATGTATTGTCATTAGGAGTCTCGTAATCTTGTGCTACCCACTAACCTTGTGATACAATAACACAAGAAATGTTCTTAAAGTTGCATAATTTTTAATGGAGAATCTATACTGAGTCATTATAATATTATTTCAACTATACCTTACATTTGATCAATGCAGATAAATTAGAACAGAGGAAAAAACACTGCCAATTATGGACACAATACTTCCTCGTGATTGCTTCACATTGTAAACACGTGCCAATTTTTGGGATTTTATAGAAAATTACTTGTATCTCCAAAACGGCTCAACCGATTTTCTTCAAATTTGTTTTATATGGTAGAATATCGTTTTTCCTACAATCTGAATTCCACAAAAAATTCTGTATCGACAAGTCGTGGTCCTTATTTTTTTACTTTTTTGTCCAAAATTTCGGATTTTCTTAAATATCAGAGTCAAATTATAATTAATTTAAAAATAAATATGAATAACTTATGTAAAACAATAATATGCATATTCATATAAAATTTCATCGAAATCGGGTGTACCGTTCACGAGATATAAGCGTTTAAGTAAAAAGTTAGTGGTCAGGCGCATGGTCTCTTTCACCCAGAACCGCTGGTATGAATTCGATGAATTTAAAATGGGACCATCTACAGAGTGTCTCCTAGATGTGTGCAAAATTTCATCAAAATCGGTCGAGTAGTTTCCGAGATTTGCGCGTTACAAGGAATCGTTTTAACAGACAGACAGACAGACGGACACAAAACCAAATTTACTCAGTAGGTTATGAAACGTCCAGAAATATGAAAAAAATTGAAATCGGAGCAAAAAAATATTTTTTTTTACAAAAACGAACACAATACTTCCGATTTCTAATATTAGAAATTTCTCGGAAGTAAATATTATGCAACAAATCATGACACTGATTGACATTATTTTATTAATGACTTAGATTTTGAAAATCAAGGTGTAAAAGTCAGCCTACCCAGGCTGGGTGAGTTTAATATGGGTTCATGTTCAGATTTTCTACGAAAAGAGCTTTCCCCTTCCTGAATAATGCATACAGGATGTTCCAGTCCTTTTCAAATCATGAGAGACATTGGATCTGAGTGATCCATTGGTTAAGGCGTTGGTATGGTAATCCAGAGGTCGCGGGTGAAAAACCAAGCCAGGACATGACGAGTTATCCTCCCATTTGGGATTTTGACCACACTACGTGTTACGTCTTGGGCTTACTGCTGGAATAATTGAACTCATTATTATTGTATATCTAATTATTTATGAGGAGGACAATATTTACAATATGAAGTTTTATGCTCTCTCATTAGTCCTAATCAGACAGTATGTATAAATAAAGCGATATTATTATTCCATATTAGTCTTTTACCACTGTGAGTTATAGTATAGTAGTGCTTTATTTAGATTGTCGGCTCGAGACTGGAAGTCCCATTACGCTAACTATTTGAGGTATTTATGCCTCTCTGAGACGCGGCATTTTGGTACATATGATTGTTGTTATTATTATTATTATACAACGCTTTATTAGATATAAATGGACATTATGTACATATAAATAATTATTTTAACAATGAAAAAAAAAAAAAAGGAAACAATATATACCTACAATAAAAATGAAAAAGAATAGAAAATATATAAAAAACATGTGTCCTAAATAAAGGGCGGGGTTATTACCTTTTCCACCCAACCCTATTTTTATGTACGGTATTGTGTGTTGTATTGTGTAAAAGTAAGGTATTGTGATGTGTAAAAGTAAGGTATTGTGATGTGTAAAAGTAAGGTATCGTGATGTGTAAAAGTGAGGTATTGTTGTGTGTTGGTTGCAGACTGGCAGAGCAAGTGTCGGAGCAGCGCAGTGCTAGCAAGGACAACGTGCAGAGGAAGCAAGCGAGGGGGGAGGGGGAGAGGGGGGACAGTGAGGAGAGTGAGGATGGGGAGAGCTCGGACGAAGACGATGAGGTAAGTTATTTAATAAATACGTTTCATCTTTTTCAATAAATTTTATTATAAGGAGATAACTTGTTAATCAAATAAAAATTAAAAATATGGCAAGTTTAAGGGACCCATATTGCAAAGCATGTGTTGGGTCCCTTTTTTTTATATTTATAAACTTAAAAGTCAAATCCATCTTAATAAAATCATCCGAACCTAGGACAACTTATCAAAGCAGGAGAATACCTAATAGCTTTGAACTGAGAAGACGCACCACTTCCGATTGGGCGAAATGTTTTGTAGATACAAAGAGATCACATTCATGGCTATATAGATGCTCGAGTATTTAATGGACGGAGGAAACCTTATATCTCTGTCTGACTTGAAATGCCAGACTTGCTCAATAGGGTATATGGAGAAGAAAATGGTAAAGGATTCGTTTTCATGAACAAAATGTTCTTTGAACATAAGGATATCAATTTTCCATTTTTTGTTCCTAATCATAAATATTTTATAACGCTGGTATTGTCATTACTGTCATTAGGGAATCTTTAGCCTCTGTTTTTTGTTGAATGAAAAATTAATTATCTTTTCAAGGCACCCAGAAATCCCAGAATATAATATATAAAAAAAATCTTCTGTATTTTTTTCCTCGAAGTTGCAATGTTCGGTATAAAAAATAATAGGTACACGTGTACATATTCTCACAGTTCTAATACGAAGATTTATTATTTCCTTATGATAATTACGTATCTGTTTAATTTACATTAATTTTTTTTATTGAATTCAGGTCCCCTACAATCCGAAGAACTTACCTCTGGGCTGGGACGGCAAGCCCATCCCCTACTGGCTCTACAAACTGCACGGGCTCAACATCAGCTACTCGTGTGAGATATGCGGCAACTTCATCTACAAGGGACCCAAAGCTTTCCAGAGACACTTTGCTGAATGGCGACATGCTCATGGAATGAGGTGAGAGATTAAAAGTTTTAGACGAGTCTACGAGTATAGAAATTGAAAAGGACTTGGATAATTTATTAAAAATATTAAAAGAACTTGGATAATTTATTAAAAACATAAATATGGTATAACGTTGCTCTCTACTACATGGTTATATCTCGACGGAGGTTGTATCCTCCAATTGTTAGAAACTCACAAACCAGCTACTCAATTTAATCTCACCCAGTCTAAGTAGGTCCGGCACCATTGCCAGCATCATGAGGGATCGAATTTGAATGAGTCCTAAGCTCGCTGGATGTTGCATAACTTCAGTAACAGAACAAGAAATGATGTATTCAACGTGCCGTGCCATTCACGCTGGCTCAAGAGAAGTAATTTCCTTGCGGCGACGTTCATTTATCCTATAAAATATAATATAAGGCCTGTTTGACTGCTGGAGTAAAGGGACTTTCCAGTCTTACCTCGGCAGTAAAAACAAGGTATATTCTATTCTACATTGAGTTTCCATTTTCCAGCTATTTGTCCCTAAAAGTACAACAGTACGTACAGGGATTTTCATCACTAAAAGAGACGATTTAAGAAATGTAGAAATAAATCTTATAATAATAATGCAAAATTTTAAGGTGAGCCTGGCAAAAAAACTTGAAATGTCATTAAATTACCTCGTCGTGTTTGCTTTCTTGTCTCCAGATGTCTGGGCATTCCGAACACGGCCCACTTCGCCAACGTGACCCAGATAGAGGACGCGCTCGCACTTTGGGAAAAGCTGAAGGCCCAGAAGCTGGAGGAGAGGTGGCAGCCAGAGCAGGAGGAGGAGTTTGAGGACTCCCTGGGCAATGTGGTGAACCGCAAGACCTTTGAGGATCTGAAGCGGCAGGGACTCTTGTAAGGAGGAGGAGTTTGAGGATCTGAAGCAACAGGGACTCTTGTAAGGAGGAGGAGTTTGAGGATCTGAAGCAACAGGGACTCTTGTAAGGAGGAGGAGTTTGAGGATCTGAAGCAACAGGGACTCTTGTAAGGAGGAGGAGTTTGAGGATCTGAAGCGACAGGGACTCTTGTAAGGAGGAGGAGTTTGAGGATCTGAAGCAACAGGGACTCTTGTAAGGAGGAGGAGTTTGAGGATCTGAAGCGGCAGGGACTCTTGTAAGGAGGAGGAGTTTGAGGATCTGAAGCGACAGGGACTCTTGTAAGGAGGAGGAGTTTGAGGATCTGAAGCGACAGGGACTCTTGTAAGGATGAGGAGTTTGAGGATCTGAAGAGACAGGGACTCTTGTAAGGAGGAGGAGTTTGAGGATCTGAAGCGAGAGGGACTCTTGTAGGCATGGTCATTTCTTCGTCCTCGCTCCTCTTTTTGTCTTTGGGTTATTTGTACATTGTTAATAATAATAATAATGATAATAAAAATCTCGCCTTATTTATAATGCCAGATTAGAACTATTAAAGTCCCTAATCCAGTAGTAAGCCCAAGAAGTATTTTGGTAAAATATCCAGGCTGGTATTCGAACCCACTACCTCTGAAACATTTGGATTCACAGAGTGCCGCCTTTACCACTGAACTACCGGGGAACAGACAAAAAATGGTTTTTATGTATAAACAATTTAGTTATAAAACTTAAACTTCAAAAGCATCTTCATATTGGCTCGCTGTTTTTTCCGGTCAGAACCAAACAACCTCAACCCATGAGAGAAAGAGGTTGAACAATGCCGACCCCAAGTAGGTTTGGGAAGAGGCAAGGTGAAAGAAGAAGAATAAAAATATGTAATAAATAAAAAAATCTTGTTAGTACTGTTTTTTTGTATCGAAAAAGTTAGTGGTATTATAACCCTCTTGCACTCGCTGACTTATGTTGTGTTTCTGTGAATATTAATAATAATATTGCCTTATTTATACTGCCCGATTAGGACTATTAAGTCCCATTATTCCAGCAGTAAGTACAAGAGGTATTATTATGTTGTAAAAATCCCAAATGGAGGATAACTTGTCATGTCCCGGCTGGGTTTCGAACCCGCGGCTTTTGGAATCCCTGGATTCAGAGGGTGCCGCCTTTACCACTGAGCTACCGGGACTGTCTGGTTCCGTGGGTTGAGACAAACCGGAATTTGCTTTATCTTTATTCATCTACTTAGCAGAGACAATCGTCACCTTAGCTACGCCGCTAACACGACAGAAACAAGCTATAGTATTTTATAAATTCATAGTACCGAATTTCTACAACTTTTGGGATGTAAACAATTAGTTCCATGTATCTAATTTGAAATAAATCATTGCAATTGTCGTTTCTATTCTTAGGTCACTTTCTTTGTAAATAAATCTTATTCTTACTTAAATAAATTCTTTGGTCTACATTAATTTCGTATTGATTCTGGTAAAAATACTTCTATATACTCTCAGAAAATGATAAAACGATATAATATATTCTACACAACTGTAAATACTTCACTGCGGAACGTCTGATGCGGTTTTTATTCTCTACACCCTCTCTGCTAAGCAACATAGAAACAACCGAATTCATTGATGGCGTTGTTGCCCCAGAAATGAATGCATTTTTAAAAATCTCGAGTGAATGGATTTCGGAAAAAAAGGGAATTGAATATGGTTGGATGGTGGAATAGATGAGAACAGGGATTGGAATGAAAGTTACCAGAACTGCAAGTAAGTGTGACTGTGTGGTGTGTGTACGAGGAGAAACAAGGAGATTTTTTAATGGAGATAGTTTCAATTTGATTTTTAATAAACTTAGTTGGTCTGTGCGGTAGATGTAACTGCGGTAACTGTCCCGAGAAATTATGCATAAACCTAAAAAAAAAAAAAACAGCCATTAAAATTTGGATTGTTCAGATTTTGTTGGTTTTAACAAGAGATTCACGAATAATAAAAAAATACAAGCTTTCATTTAGGTCCTTATACAGTTACACACAGTACTCTAACGTACCATCTGCAAAATATTATCCAGATCCAATATGCATACATATTATTAAATGCGCTAATACGTATAATGAAAAATATGTTAGATTTTTCGATTTTTTTCCCTGCAGATTTTCTCGATTTTAAACCAGATTTCGTTCGGAACTTGGAAGTATATCGCTGTGACCTATGTGTTTGTGTATTCTGTGGTTGTGTGTTTATGTTCGAGATTGGTTGGGTGTTTATGTTGTGGTGTCTACTTATTTATCTGTATGTTCTCTATACCTTTCCACTTGTCCTTTGACCGATCGTGATCAAATTTTGCACACATTGTTGAAACCCCGAAAAAGGTCAACGTGAGTTTACATTGCCGCCCAAAGCTCCTGATTCCTCCAAAAAGGGCCGAAAGTGTTAACTACACTTGAAATTTAGCCCAAGAATGGCCATGCTTTTGCCTAACGAAGCTAGTTTTCTTCCGGGTATCCAAGGACGGGTTACCATCTAGTCACAAATAAAACAGGTTGTCTAACAAACTGGAAAACCTGAAAAAAGTCAGGATATATTCTTTTTTTTATGAATATTTATTTAAAGAGAGGTCTGTAACATTCAGAGTCCTTGCCCCTTGGATATTCTTTGAATGGTATAAAATTAAACTCAAATCAGTGCGTGTCTGACTGACTGACCAAGTGACCATGTCCTCTTAGGTTTTCTCTGTTTACAATACCACAGCCCAAACCGTAAAAATATTGAGATTTTCATGAGAGTTGACCAACTCTCATGAAAAGAGTTGACCCCACCTATACCAACATCAAAATACCCAGATTTTTTTCAAAATTAAAATATGTACTACCATTTTCAAGATATCGGGATTTTCTGGTTCAGTAATGATTCAAATAGGACGCCAGCCACGGGCAATAACACGTTCGTTACCGAACGGCCATATGTGGATGTTTTTGTGTTTTTCTTTGGGACCGAAAACACACATGTGGTTGTTATCAAAATTTTAACGAGGGACCGGACATACATATATGGCCTTTTTGAGGTAGGTTGTTAGTATTAGAACAGATATAGGATCGATTCTTGTACAAATACGATGCCAAATATGCAAAAAAAAAAAAAAAAAAATTGGTCCCCAGGATGCAACAGCGACTTTACCGCCCGGTCCCTACGTAAAACTGAAAAATTGGCTTGGTAACGAACGTGTTAAACCTCAACGGCAACAAAGTGCCGTGATTTAGCTAGTTAATAATAAAATCAGATGCTAGTTTTATCTTGCAATTTATTTTCAACTAAATATTTAGTTTGGGACGCGCGGGCGGAACTATTAATTTTCAATTAAAACCTACAAACCTTTATGAGTGTGTAAAATGGTGCTGTTTATGGCACATGGCCTTTTAAATGAAAAGTATTCTGAGTGTTCCTACTTGAAGAGACAATTAGTAGAATGAGAAATCACGGAATTTGACTTTGACAATTTGTTTGACACCCTACAAGAATTTGCCAAATTTATTTAGTTTTATGAATAAAAATCTCAACTACCTCGCGTTCCTTGAAGAAAGAAGAACTAACTCCTGGCAACAAGAAGTGGCGTTCTGGTGCTACTGTGAGCACAGGCTCCTGAGTAGATATCGTTTCAAAACTGGATTCCTGGCATAGTATCGGCCTACTTAGGGCTCTGCGTTCTGTCTTGGTAGAGTACTTTCAACTCGATAGTTTGGTATCTGGTTCTGCAAGTCTTCAGTCATGCTGAGCACGTTGCTTGCTGGCTGTCTGACGCTGGGATTTTACGTTTTTTATTTATCTATTTTTATTAAACTTTCATCTAAACCATCAACTTTTCACCTTTGTGTCAACTTAGTGTTATGAGCTTTTTTTGTTTAATTTTGTGTTGAAAAACTTTACTAAATAAAGTAGCAAAATTTCGTTTCATAAATTGTACAGTTACATTTTTATTAGGTACACGTAAGATTATTGTTATTTATTTGAGTTTACGCGGTAATTTTTTCTTTTTTGTTTGAGTTTTAGCCTTTGAAGTGATAGTGGTGTGGATTTCAGATAGGAAATCAAGTGCTATTTTATCTCTCTTGGATTTATTTTTTTGGATTACGACTCCAGCCAAAGCCTGCTCCTAAAGTTGGACGCGTCTCGTGATCTAGGTAAGTCTACAAATCGATTATAACAGTAAGAACTACTTTGTCTCGATATGTGCATGATCGACCTGACGGTTGACTATGCAGAGATGGGTTGGGCTTTCTACTATATACCAACTAGACCGTCTGTCTACGTTAAAGTTTATCTTGTCTAGAAAACAAAGCAGGTGAAAAGTTAAGCTCAGATGCCGGCAAGCTTGTCCAGATTTAAAACAAATTGAAATGTCTGTTTTTTTATTGACAGAAGAACCTTTGTTGAGAAAAAGATAAACACTTGTCTTCACTCGACAAGTGTTTATCTTTTTCTCAATTATGACGTTACTTGACAAAGTATCCCTCCTGCAAAAATATAGAAGAACCTTTAGTAACGGCTAAGAAAGAAAATACTCTAGCTACCAATAATTCAGCACTTCCTCGTGATTAGTTCATGTATACCTACATTTGGCGATGAAAATTCATCGAATTTTGCATTTAAAAACCAAAGAAATAGGTATACGATCAAAAGTTCAACTTATTTCTAAATTATGATTTCTCTTTTTTGCCTTATTTAATTTGTGAGAAATTTTAGGTACAATGGTAAATTTCTGTATCACCACTATCACCGTTGATACCGAACTACCTATCTATAATGCATTGTAATATTATAGTAATAGACGCCCTCCTATAGACTATTCTGTCTGTTAAAGTAATTTTATAATTAATATCACAGAACCCTTTCCCCTTCGTGTGATTAGAAACATACCTACAAAGTACATACCTATCCAGCAATATGTATTAGAAATGACGCATTTGAAAACCTTCGTTACTTCATGAGAATAGCGTTCTCTCCTGACAGTCTTTGGACAAGAACAAATTAATAAATGCATGTATGTAAAGGTATGACTATGTATACTTGTATAGTTACTATAGTTAGGTTTCTCACAATGTTGAAGAAATACCTATGATACATGTTATCTAATTATCTGCAGATAGTTCTAAGCTCAAAGCTAAACATCTCAGCTCAACCTTTCCATTCAAAGGTCAAAGGCGGCTAAGTCCAAGGTCAAGAACTATGTGTACAGTTTGAACGGAATACATTTCTACATACCTATTTGATTTAGAATGGTATGTATATAAGACTTGGCGTATACATAGTATTCTGTTATATACCTTGTGATGTGAGGTAAACCCAATGGTGAAAGTCCGTTAGGTACGTACATACTTTAGTGAATAAGGTATAGGATCTGCATGTTTAATCGTAGATTGGTATTGGATATCCTACAGGTGGGTTTTGAATTAATAAAATGTGTTCGTAATATGAGAGTGTATTTGAAATTTATTGACTGGTCGGAGGTTTTAATCTAACCTCAAACATGATTCTCTCATTTAAAGCTTCAAGCTAGGTATACCTACACTACCTACAGGCTACAGCACACATGGGTCGATTGGTTCGTGTCTGTCCAGAAGAATTATTACGCCTTGTAACTATGCGAAAATTCTCAAAAAGATTTTTGCTTATTCATACTTTTCGATTAAAGGTATAAAATTTTAATTATTTTTTTAATCGAACTTTGAAATTTTTATGTTTAAGTTGTGGATAACGTGGTTGAAGAAGATTTTGTGTTTTTCAACGTCAAGTAAATTGTCTTTATTCTGACCCTTCTTTTTTAATTTGGGTTTAACGTCACTTTTAACTGCATGGTCAGATCACGACGGGGGTGTTACACTCCACTCGCAGGAAACTCACAAACCTGCTACCCACATTAACCTCACCCAGTATGGGTTGTGCCGGAATGCCAGCATAACGAAGTCTTCACCTCGCTAGACGTTGTTTAACTTCGGTGATCCTACGAGAACCGGTGCATTCATCCCGCCATCGACGCTCGCTAATCTGACTGCTCATTATTCTAGTCAGACTGATTTCTACCTATCTACTTAAGTACCTATTTCATAGATATTTCGACGCTTATAAAACTTCAAAATACTAGGTAATATTTATAAAGATGACTGTGTTGTACCTCCTCTTTTATTATAAAAATAAAAACAAAGATGTTCCCATAGTTTATGTGGTTTAAGTTCTCCATCAAGCTATAATATAGCCTTTAACCTGTCAGCATTTCTCACCAAGTCTGAGGATTGCCGACTCTTATCTTGAAGAAGTAGTTAACATTTTATAATGTGAATCGAATCTGCATCTTAAATGAGTCGTAAATTTACTTTTATGTGAGAGGAGAAGATAAGAGATTGACGATTAGATTGAAGCCTATCCATTCCAGTATGATCTAGCTATGTACCCAGGTATGTACCTAGGTACCTATGTACCTACTTATAGGGTACTCGCACGCTTGAAAGTGGATAACTGTTTGAGTTACTTGTACCGGGGGACTATGACATTGTACAATTGTACATATACAGGGTGAGCATAAAGTCTCACCCCACCCCCCGTATCTCGAGAATGGCTGAAAATACAAGAAAACGCAAAAACCCGTATTCCTTAATTTTTAGGAGGATTAATTTTTAGCCAAAAAAAAAATTGTCTACACGGCCCCAGTCAGGCTGGGCATGGACCAATTTTAAAATCTTAAATGGAATGGTATGTCTTGTGGCATATTGTTTTAAAGGTCTCATAGAGAGAAGTTCATTACAACAAATTTCAGTGAGCTACAACTTACCGTTCTCGAGATACAGGGTCGGACGTCCTGCGTAATATCCATATATTTTGACCTATAACTCGTTGACCGTAAATTCCAGAAAAATGAAATTTGTTGATAATAACTCCTTATCGCAAGAACTTTCGAACAAGTTAAAACTGGATTTGTTTTTTCGTTAAATTTTTTCGGACTTTTCGTCCGGGTGGCTGACGAAACCGACCAGAAACTAATATCAACAGAGTATGTCGAGTTATAATTTTTTCGAAGGTGCTTGTCATAAGGAGTTATTATCAACAAA
Source organism: Bactericera cockerelli (assembly GCA_024516035.1). Lineage (NCBI taxonomy): Eukaryota > Metazoa > Arthropoda > Insecta > Hemiptera > Triozidae > Bactericera > Bactericera cockerelli. The sequence continues at coordinate 97,566 of JAMCCL010000028.1, forward strand.
TTTCATTTTTCTGGAATTTACGGTCAACGAGTTATAGGTCAAAATATATGGATATTACGTAGGACGTCCGACCCTGTATCTCGAGAACGGTAAGTTGTAGCTCACTGAAATTTGTTGTAATGAACTTCTCTCTATGAGACCTTCAAAACAATGTGCCACAAGACATACCATTCTATTTAAGATTTTAAAGTTGGTCCATGCCCAGCCTGACTGGGGCCGTGTAGGCAAAATTTTTTTGGCTGAAAATTAATCCCCTTAAAAATTAAGGTATACGGGTTTTTGCGTTTTCTTGTATTTTTAGCCATTCTCGAGATACGGGGGGTGGGGTGAGACTTTATGCTCACCCTGTATAACTGGTAACCATTAAATTTAATACTCGTATGTATTAGTAGAGCAAAAGAGTTGGTGTATTAAAAAAATGTTTTTGGTGGATCTTGGGATATGACATTTCATTCCAGAATATGTATGTGTGGTTTTTCTTTTGAAATCGATAGTGAAAATTTGTGCCGGTAGGTATTTTACTTGGCATTTATCATTATTGTCAGGACGAAAAGCTATGAATCTTCTTAACATGCAGCATAAAGTGCCGAAAGGTAATCACTCTTCTTTTCAATTGTAGAATAATTATGGGTTTGATTCTTGTCCCTTCTTTGAAAAAAAAAATCTTACAGTTTTTGTTATTTGTTATAGCCTTTGAGTACCATTTTGTTTAAGTGGTGCAACTTTATAAACATCTGTCATGTAGATAAAGTGGGACTCTCTATCTTCCTTTGTCACTCGAAGAGCTGCAACATTTTTAGGTCAAACGCCACCAGCCCCGAGGTTATAACAGACTACTATATTAGTAATAAAAAACACAAGTGCGCGTGTGTTTTGTTGCCTGACATTGAGCGGCAGAAAGTATAACAACAATTTCTGACGGTACCTTAGAATAAAATTTACATTATCTTACAAATCAGGTCACCTTACTATACCTACATGATCATTCAACACTCCACAGACAATTAGTTGAAACTGACAAAGATACTTTCAGAAGTTGGGTACAAGGTACAAGAAATCAATCAACACAAGTGTATAGCAAGTTGTACGACTTACTTGTATTATTTTTAACAACAGAGTTAACACGGAATCACTTTGTTTTTCATCAGTGACTGAACTGATTGATACACTGATATTGATGTGTACTCGTATATGGCGGGATTTGTCTTATTTCTTTAGAACTTCAATCAACCTGGCGAGGTACACAAAAGTGGTTCTCATAAATATCTCGGTCGGTGGTGGAGTGGTAAGAGAATCTTGCTGAACAGTTGAACGGGCGTTCAGAACACATCCAAATAATGGAGTTTTCAAGATCTACCACATAATTGTCCTAATATAATATTATCTACTTCATTGTAACAAAATAGAAGACAAAAGCAGAAAAACGAATAAACTCAACTGAAATTTTCAACTGTCATTTTAGTGGTGGATGTGCCAGAGTTACTAAATTATTGCAACCACTATAATTATGTAATATTGTAAATTTATTTTTAGTCAACTTGAAGTTCTGAAATCGACACTGATTGTTGATTGTCATATTATACGATAATAAATTGGTATTGATGTTGGAAACAAACAAGCGACTCAATAAAGCACTGCTATACAGAAAACAAAACAGAATAATATTCGGCACATATTTTCAGTGCATTGGTATTACCTTCTCTCTGGTTCACTCGTTCACCTTTGGTCCTCATGGCCATTTTTTTACAAACTGTCTTGAAAAATATTTTCTTTTTTTTATGTGTGATTGGTGTAAGAATAATCATTTGATGGTTCTGGCTAAACGGAAAGAGACATGAAAAAGTATTTTCTCAAAAAATCAAAGATATCGTTCCGTTTTGTACAGAACACCAGAGTAAACGACCGGGAATAGGTACTATTGGTAGGATAAACGTACTCATAATTTATTATTCTGTCCGACTTACGATGAATTTTTTAGTTTTCTGTCAAATTCTGATTATTTGATTGTTCCAATGATGATGTTTGATGACGTGTTTTTCAATGGTCAATACACATTTAGGTACAATAATATATCTACTCACGAAAGCCTATGGGTGGGTACCTATATTATTACCTAAAAAAATATTGGTGAACTTAATTTTACCTTGGTGTAGGTTGAAGAGGTGGTGTAGGCACCTAATTAATTATCTACATACACAGAATCTTGGTGCACTTATTTAAAGTAGTAGGTACCTATTTTGGCTATTTTAAGAAACTCAGTATTGAGTAAAATAGCACCATGAATAGCACCTACAGTATTTCAGTCAGTTTCAGTTATTTGAAGACACTAAACTTATCATTGTCAAAAGCATTCAGCAGTTAGTTCGTACCACTAATATCACAACTGGTTCTCCTAAATCACTTCATGTGAGTGTATTGCCTGACTTGTATAGATAGGTTAGTGCTTGACGCTAAGTATTGGCTCTGACGATTTCACTTGCAATGTTCTCTGAACCTAATGAACAATGTGGTTATTTGAGAACAACATAATATTATTTATTGAACAATTCTATTGGAGTTTGTAGAAGAACATTAATAAATTATTACTACTGATGTAGCAATGACATACTTTATTCAGAAGGGTTAAAGCTTTTAGAGGTTTGAATTTATAGAGCAGGTTTCTTATTTATGTTGTTCAACGTCTCTTTTATATACATCAAAGGCCATTTAACATGGAATCACCTGAAACGTTTAACATATATGAATCCTTTTGTACATAATTTAGTATCTGATGACAAACAATATTATTTATTTTCTACTACAAGAAAAAAAATGGCCGGAATCATTAGAAAAGCAATTAGTGCAACCCTGCCTGCCTAAGTATTATGATTGCTGCTCAATTTACGAGCTTGCATTGCCAACAGAATTCCGATATCGTCAAAGGAATCTTTCCGATAATTTATTGGACCGCTGTAATTTGTCGCCGTTAACCCAGATTGTGAGGTTGCCAGAAAGTAAGAGTTGTGGCAAGAATTGTCAATGTCCTCTAATATACATTCTAGTAGAGGTTACTTTCATGCCAGGGGAAAGTTCAGTTGACTGCATAGTGCACACGATCCTTGTGTTTTTCTAACACTTTCACGGTGGCAATTCCAACACAAGCAGGAGCATATGCATAAGAAATTCTTCCCAATACTTACAAACGAATTGTTTTTATAAAAATGCAATTGAGTTCAAAAGGTTTTAGATCTCTAGTGAAAAGAAATTTAGTGCAATCAAACATCTATAAATACATAAATGCGTATGCTTTCGAAACAAAAGCTTTCATTAAAATTTATTCTCTACTTACATTCACATGAGTATCAGTTCCAAACCAGGGTACTTTGTAGCTTCTGGAAATATTAGATTTCAGAATAATCTTTTTCTGACCATAGATATAAATATAGGTACTAAAAAAAAAACTATAATCACAGAATTATAATTTTTAATTCTAAATATATTTTTTACTATTGTCGAATCGATTTGCGCTGATGAACATGAAACAGACTAGAGAAGTTTCTGGTCACTACAACGACACTTAATTCTTCTTTAATCTCTAGAAAAGGAAAGCCTTGTCATGTTATCATTCTATCATCTTTTTGTGAAACTTATGACGATTTACTAGAAAGCTACAATATGACAGTGGCGGAAACCAGGAACCATCTAGATATTAGGTCACTCTTCAAACTCCACAGCTCTTTCAAGTTATTAAATATTTATAAAGATTATCATTGAGAACCTCACACACCGAATACTTAAGTAATGGTTGAATTCCAACGAATATCAATAAATAAAATTGTTGGAACACTCAGTGAGGTATTTGATGTCGTGTGTTCATAGATTCCGAGGTTTTATGTTACTTTCAAGTGAGTCTCGTAAATTTTAAGAATGTGGTCCTCCATTATCTTGTTGGTATACCGATGCTTTTTCATTCTAATATCTTGGACCGTACGTTTGATTTCAACCTCTTTGTTATCTAAATTAATTTATTTGAACACTTGAAATGAACTTAAGCATCCCACTTAAAAAATGAACAGATACCTATACATAATTTAATCTTATATTAAAAGCACAGATTAAAAGAAGTTTCCATTATTCCGCTCTTGTTTTGATTATAAGTTAGTCACCTCTTTCAAATCCTCCATTCCGCCTTCCTAAACACCTATACACCTCATAAGGCTTCTCTTATGTTCATAATATAACTCCGCCTTCGGACTTTTCATGACGTCCTATACTTGTAGCGGATGAAGTAACTCATTTTTATACTAGAATTATGTCTTGAGCTCAAAGTGAAGTAAATATTATGAATGAATCACAACAAATCGCTACCAACAAATCGGCCGCGTAATATAATCTCTCGACAGATTAAGCAACAAGTGAAAGAGGTAGGTATCTCGGGTTCTAACTGAATTACCTATCAGTTATCTAGCTTCTAGGTACCAGAAGAATCATTAAACAATTTAGACAACCAGACGTTCACAATAAATTGTTCTTTGTGGCAGTAACAAGACTTGATCACACGATGCTTGCCAAGTAACCACAAGATAACTAAACAATTACCGGATAATCAGCCTTACCGAGTACCAAGCAGTCACTCACGAGATGAGAATTTGTATCAGGAGATTCGGGTTCGAAGCCTCCTTTGTATAAGATTGAGATTATGGTTTTATTTTAACAACTTCAGTAGTTAGCACAGTGGTCTACGAATCATTGAGTAGGGGTTTCAGTCTTAGTCATGTGAATCAAATGACCTTTGACATTCAATTGCTACAGTTATTTAGTTTATTATTTGTTTTTATTTTTAACCCTTTCACTGAATTTGTCCTTGCTCAGGGACATCAATTGATTTTGCAAATCCTAGTGCTGCATTCTATGATTTTGTTTCTGTACTTTTTGGAATTGTTTCTTTGTTCTCTTATCTCTCGATTTTTTCAGTAAAAACTGTTTAGTCTATAGTTTGAACTTCTGTTTGTAAACAAAAGATTTTTCAGTTTTGAAGATTTGAAAATTTAGAAAAATTGACTGTTTTGAAAGTTTAATTTGAGGTCGAAAATAGTGCAAAGGCTGGCTTTAGAAGTTCATTTGGGTAAGTAAAAGAGTTATATTTCACGTAATTACATTGCTTTTTTAGGGGAAAAAAATTACAAGTCCGTAAATTGACTGTAAAGTTGGGTGTCCCTCAGCAGGGACTAATGCACTGGGAGGATTTCTGGTACAGATGAGTTTATTTATTTTTTCTACTAAATAGCTGTACTTAGGGTAGTAAATTCAAGGAAACAGTAAAGTGAGTACATATTTATTGTATTTGGGTCGGCATTTGTTCCATGAATCCTTTTTTTCCATACCTCATCCACACACATCCACACACACCCACACCCACACACCCCCCCACACACACAAACACCCCCACACACACACACAAACACACCCCCCCCCACACACACACCCCTCCACACACCCCTATACATGCACACCATATAATTACAGGGACCGGAATTTCACGCAGCTACAGAGACCCGATTTTTTTTAATAGTTTGGTATTTCTTTTTACATAAATGAAGACTTCGAATGTTTTCATTTAAAAAAATATATTTTTTAATTTTTTTTAAAAATTATTTTCCAACGAAATTAAGCATTTTCTGAAAATGTACTTTAAAAAATGTACTAACAGCGGGGAGTATGGAATCAGTGGCTTTTTAGTACAAAGAGTAAAAAGGTCATTGCATGTTGCATACTCGTAGATATGCCATGTTATTATATGGGTAGGTAGGTATTCATGTTTAGAAAGAATCATTAAGCCGTGTTTATTTTCTATAACTGTACTAGACTAGAGTTTACATCAATTTTATGGTTATATCATGGGATTTTTACCCTCCATTTGCAGGAAACTCGCAAACCTGATACTCAAAATAACCTCAACCAGCCTGAATGAGGCCGGGAATAGCCAGCATCACGAGAATTCGAATTTAAATGGTCACCAATCCAACTCCTTATCTCGCTGGATGTTGCTTAACTTCGGTTACAGAACGAGAACCGGTGCTACTAGGGTGTACCTTTGATCTCGCGAGATACTTATTTCGACTCGAGAATCAATCATGTAGCATGTAGCGCTCGCTAGGCTGATATCTTTCCACCTCTGAAAGGCACCGCCAGGCGGGCCCGCTCAGGGGCGGCGATCAAAGTTGGCCGAAAAATGTGTTCGAAATTTAAAATTGTTTTCGATTCGTATTCTACGAAAAATTTAAAAGACTGCTCCAACTGTAGCGTGCGCCGTGCTATACTAAATGCTGTATTATTTTCCATGTTTGTTTAAAAGTGTATAGAACTTCTCACTTTTACATCTTTTTACACTGTAATCACTACCTCGTGTGCTTTATAGTCTCAAGCTAAATTCAAAGTATCGAAAACCTAAGTCTTAATAAAATCTTGATCCCATCTTAAAACTTTCTACACAACAAATGGATTTTCATAGTCTCGTTTGGCGGGTGTTCCGCCCGAAAGCGGCGCCAGGCAGTTTCGGTCTTACGGTAGGAGTTACAAATCCTTCCCGGGAATCAAAAGTGTTTGTCTCGGCGGGCTTACACATTTTTTACCTTTGAACGGCGACCCCGGGAGGGCGGGGGTGCCGTTGCCGAAAATTATGTTCGAATTTTAAAATTAACATTTGATTCGTATTCTACAAATAATTTAAAGTAATTTGCCGACTATTGGTTTATTTCTATCTTGCTCCGTTCGGCGCGTATACCGCCCGAAAGCGGCGCCAGGTAGATGCGATCTTTTGTTAGGAGATACAAAAAAAAAATCCTGGAATCAAAAGTATTCGTCTCGGCGGGCTGACACTTTTCCACCTTTGAACTGGGTTGCATACGGCTTTAGGCTTAAGTATGGTCTGTTGAATACATAAGTAAATAAAGAATAATTATCCAAAAGCATAATCAAATTAAATACAATATGCTGCCACAGTAGGAATCAAACCTACAACCCTTTGGTTTGGGGTTGAAAAGTTTGCTAGCTTTCAACTAGCAATAAATAGTCTGGTACCTACCACTTGATATGGACGAATTTCAATACATCGCTGAGGCCGCTTACATACGAGTATTTTAATAACATGGTAGGATTATTATTCTATGTCGTACCGGGTACCGGGGCTACAATAGGTCTTCGTTGTGTTCGCGCACTTGGGTCTAGGATATAGGGTGTTCCGTTGTGATACCCTACTTAGGCAGAATGAAAGTTGTCACTCCCGATCGTACTCACCCAGCCCTAGCAGAGTCGGGAATGCGCTTTAGTCAGTCAACAATATTAACATACTGAAACACATTAATTATGGCCTGGGTAAAACCACTGCTAAATGTGAAAATTATTATTCTTACTGATATTTCTGATTATATCCCAGATGAGTTTAGTGTACACTATCTACTGAACCCAGTACCATTATTAAAGTGCGAGAAATCTTAGCATCATAATCGTGCATGAGAAATGTTGCACATTTACAAAAAAATACTATTTCCACAACCCCGAATTTCCAGAAAGAGAAAAAAAATAATTTCACCTAATGTAGGTCTACAGAGTATGTGACCCACTTGGGGAACCGAAAATAAATGGAATATAACTAGAACAAAACAGAAAGGACTCTAGTCCATTGAACCAAAACCGGAATTTTCAACACATCATAATCTTGTAGACCTTTGTTAGCAATAGGTAATGAGAACACAGATACCCTTGAAGTTAAAACTCAAACTGGTTTCTAGTTTCTTTGTTAGATAAGAACTGTGAATTTCTTCTTGAGAATAACCGAAATTCGGATTAAAACCAGTTCCATAATTTAAACGCGGTGTTTACACTGACCTTATTTATTGCATTATAATAGACAGTAGTTAATAATGTCCATTACGAACTTTTGACTTATCCACAAGTGAATAATTGTCAATCGTCCGATAGTAGTCAAGTGGTTAACGCGCTGGTCTAGTAATCCAGGTTGCTTAGGGATCCGTTGGATCGAATCCCACCCAGTGTATGAATTTTTCCTCATTTGAGTTTGTGACCACATAATAATAAGACTCTGAGGTTAGGTGGTAGAAAATGCTGTGAGCATTAACCTCGCCTGGTGGTTAGCTTCCACAAAAGAGTATTATTATTATTATTATTATCACGATAGGGATACCCAGCATAATAGAGTCGGGAATAGCCAGCAGAATGTCCATTCTCACAATAAGGAAATTGGTGGTTTCGATATCAACCATGATCTCTTGACGTTCTGGTGACTATTCCCGACCCTACTCAAGCTGGGTGAAGAGAATTTGAGTTGATAGGTTCTATGTGAAGCAAAATAATGTTTAGTAAAATACGCGTCGTGATATGATTGTGTAGTTTAAAGTAATGTTGAAACCAAGTAATCATCAACAACTAATACATATCTAATAAAATACACTGCCAATTATGGACACATTAGTTCCTCGTGATTGGTTCACATTGTACACACGAGGCAATTTTGAAATTTTATACTTTTGTTTATATTCCTATTTTCATAAAAAATACCGAGACACCTAAAATGTTAACGTTTGATGCCTTGGTGTTTCAAACACCCGCACTTTATACCCGAGGTACGGCCTCTATGTATTTCCCCTTCGTACTTTACACACGTGGCCCTAATGCTGTTTTTAATAGTCCTGCTCCATACCTGAGACATTGCGAAGTATGTGTTTTTCTAACCTTATGGCCGTGTATATTTCCTAGTCCTACTGTATGACACTAATATTTAGCATACGTCTTACTCAATAACGCATGCAAAAAATAAATGTTATAACATCGATCTAGTCCTAGGGATTTGAACTTGATCCATACTACTTATATGAGATATACCTGCAATACTCTGACGCAAGCTTGTGTCGAAACATTTTTGACCGAGACTAGGTAAAATTTCTATCATTTAGGTATTAAATTAAATAAATTTTACGGCTGACTTTTTTTATGGTTCCTTTAAACCCATCATTTTGAAATAACCACAATATGGTTATATTTATTTGAACCCTACCTAATCATTGTTCTATCAAACACATTGGCTGAGGTTGAAGTGCGCCCCATACAAATAAAAGACATAAAAAATATTGTTCATCACACAAAACTCTCATACTGAAATAGGTTTGGGTGCTATGAAACAATATTATGGAAGTGACGGAAGGTAAGAAGTGTCGTGAAATACATAAACAGAAATTGTTTATTCGTAATAATATAGTTGGGACGTTTTATTGATAATTTAGATCGTAAGAATAGTCCACTTGGTAGGTTTTGGTAGACTTTTATAGACTGGTATGAAAATGGTTGTGAATGCTTTTAGGAAAACTTCCTAAAGGCAGAGAAGTATCTGGCCTTCGATCCATTCGTGAATATTGAAGGTATCAAACACCTCGGCCGAGGTGTGAAGAACGCCTATACAAAGAAAGAGACAGCCCGGCAGAGTGTAAGGTTACGGAAAACATAGTTCCCATGCATTTCATGTTATTTCAGCCAACGAAAAGTGCAACATGAATTTCAAAAATTGTGATTTTTATTGCAGAAATGGACTCTACGTTAAAAAATAAGTTTTGACTTCCTAGGCCAACGGGAACCCTATTTTCGAGACCCCCCAACAATCGTGAAAGACATGAAAGATTCATATTTTTTTTTTTTTTTTTTTTTTTTTTTTCATACGGATCCTTTGAGACCCGACTTCGTGTCATTAACTTGGCATTGAAGATTAAGTGAGTTGTCTAAAGTGATAAAGATATAATGAAGATGAGCCCAGACCAAAAAAAATTCTAAATTATAATCGGGCGGCTAATTTGGGCGGCCTCGGGTTTTGGGAGCCCAAATCAGGAATTGAAGGATAATACTAATCTTAAGTGGTATCAAATGAAAGATCTTGATGAGCAGATACCAAATTTATTGATTTTATTCCTTCATCCGGGCCACTGGGTGGTACCTGGTGGCCTTTTCATTTTCTTTGGCGGGTAGGTACCTTCGAATCCTTAGCTTAGTGGTCAGATCTTGGCCAGTATGTATTTTTCGAGATGACCTCGCTCTCTCACTGCAAAATTTTAATGTTAAAGTTTCCAAGTATTAATTGTGCCGACCACATAACTGCAATAGTTGTGGAAGTGAAGTAGATTGTTTTGGTCGCCACGGCCTAAGTTGCCGAAGTAGTGCGGGTAGATTTTCACGGCACAATGAAATCAATAAAATATTACAAAGATCCCTTGCTTCAGTTAACATTAGCTCACGTTTAGAACCGAATGGACTACTTCGAGAGGACGGAAAGAGGCCTGATGGTATCACGAACATTGCATGGTAGAGGGGAAGAAGTTTCGTGTGGGATGTGACCTGTGTAGACTCATTGGCCCCCTCACATTTACAAGCCAGCCTGGAACCAGGGTACCCCGGTGAATCTGCTGCAAGGAAGAAACATGCAAAATACGAGAGAATAAAAGAAAATCACTCGTTTCTTCCTTTTGCAGTAGAGACACTGGGACCATGGTGCCAGGAGGCTGTGCAGTTTTTGAATGTGCTGGGGTCAAGTTTACACAGGGCATCTGGAGAATCGCGCTCGCGTTCTTACCTCATTGAACGAATCTCTCTTTCAATTCAACGAGGTAATAGCGCGAGTGTGATGGGAACTCTCCCCTCTTCCATTGCATTGGAAGAAATTTTTTATCTGTAATATGTAAAAATAAATTTAAATGTTTTTTGTTATGTAAAAAAAAAAAAAAAAAAAAAAAAAAGCTAAGGATTTAGTTAGATCATTTTCTGTCCCCGTTTTTAGAAGACAACTTTGTCTAGTGGTAGCATACTCGACTTGAAACCCAGTCAGCACGGGTTCGAATCCTCTGGCGGGGACGAAATTTTTTAGCTCTATTTTTTCAATTCGGGCTTAACGTTGTTCTGTTTTTCCGCTCTTTATATTTGATCTTGATGACGACCCTATTACCCTCGCGAGGAAAATTGTAGTAGTTGTAGAATTGGGCAATGACCTGTGGGGCGGCATTACGAAATTGATTTTTGACAATCGTGGTTGAATGGAGGTAAAATATGATGAATTAGCTCTCGTAATGTCGATGCTACTCACTAAATGTTGTGACAAAGTAGTGCCCTTGGCTAAGTGGGTAGCGTACTAGTCAGCCTGACTTGGGTTCGATCCCCATCAGGGCAGTTTTTTTTTATCTGTCCATGTATGTCCAGGGTACACTTATACCTCGTGAGGTCTTGATAAGGGACGTCATCGAGTTCTCACCCGACCAAAATTTTGGTCAGGTAGGTACCACGAGTTCTCTCCCGCTCAGGATTTTATCAACACCGAATTCTCTCCCGTCGCTTGTATTTTTACCTGAGTTTATACCTACATAGTTTAGGCCTAGCATAAATTATATAATAGAAACACCTAATAGGCCTTCTATGTATTTTACCTAACCCTACTATAAACCCGAGGCATTGCCTTCTATGTATTATCCCTAAACCTACTATATTCCTGAGGCATGGCCTTCTATGTATTTTACCTAACTCTACTATACACTCAAGGTTCTATACCTTTTATTAGTTAGACATTTTAAAGATTTCCATGTAAAAAGATGATTCTTATATGAAAATGATAATTTTATAATTTTCATTTTCTTATCTACCCATTGTAAAAAAACATGGTCTTATTTCCGGGAGAGAATTTTTTTTTTTTTTTTTTTTTTTTTTAAAGATGAGTGTTTCACAGCCTTTTTTGTTTCGTAGCCATGAAACAGGAGCTACTGTAGACGCTTGTGGTCTGTGTTGTAGCCTGCCCATCCCGTTGTTGTTGTTGTTGTTGTTGTTGTAGCCAGCTTGGCTACAGCTGGAGGGGTGAGTGATGGTCTCCAGGCAACTTTATTTCAAAGTTGGCTCGTCCTGAACCACATATTTCTATGTGCGATCAACCATCATGAGGACTTGGACTTTTCTGTACAAGCCATTAAACCCTTAGGAAACTGCAAGCTAGCCTGGCTTGTAAGGGTTGGCTAGTCTGTTCTCTGTTTATAGTCCTCTAGCGAGACACTGGTCTTCTCCCTGTTTAACGTCCCCCAACATCCCGTAGTATGCCTCCCCTCTGATGGGCGAGAAGTGACACAATACTTCCCATTTAGGTGCTGGGTCAACACGAGCACACCGGAAGGTATCCCTTACAAACAACTGTAACCAAATTTTGAATACAAATTTTTGTCGGCGCGGGGGTTCGAACCCGGGACCTTCCGCATGGCAAGCGAGTGCTTAACCACTGAGCTATTCGTGCGCTCTTTTGTAAACCGTTGTAATTCGTTGTAAACCCTTCAACAATCGGGAGAGTACTCGTGGTGACCCCTGCAACAAGCCAGAGAGAACTCGGGTAAGAAAAGGTAAACGGGAAAAAACTCTTTACCTCCCCTTGATAAGGTGACTACAAATGTCATAGGCATTTGTAAATCCAGGTCTTTTGAGTGTCCCTCATGGGAGGCTTCGAGGTCTAATTAGCATTGAAAGATAAATCTTGTGTAGGTTCGTTTTACGGTCTAGATGAGAAATTAGACAGAATTTTTTTGAAATTCCCACTACAACAACTCAGTATAATCAGTATAAACAGAAAAGTGAGAAGTTGTACTAGATGTACATATTGTACATGAACATCAGAACATACCTGCCTGTTACTCCGTATTGGTAAGTCCAAAAATGTTCAAATTTGGTGTGTAGGTTTTTTTACGCTCTAGATTTTCAATTAGACGGACCTCAATACACTACGGTCATGCCTCAATACACTACGGTCATGCCTCAATACACTACGGCCATGCCTCAATACACTACGTTCATGCCTCAATATAAACCATTAATAGGCCATGCCTCAATACACTACGGTGCCTCATGCCTCTCAATATCACTACGGCCATGCCTCAATACACTACGTTCATGCCTCAAGTCACTACGGCCATGCCTCAATAGCACTACGATTCATGCCTCAATACACTACGGCCATGCCTCAATACACTACGATCATGCCTCAATACACTACGTTCATGCCTCAATACACTACGGCCATGCCTCAATACCTACGGCCATGCCTCAATACACTACGGTCATGCCTCAATACACTACGTTCATGCCTCAAAACACTACGTTCATGCCTCAATACACTACGGCCATGCCTCAATACACTACGGCATGCTCAATACACTACGTTCATGCCTCAATACACTACGGTCATGCTTCAATACACTACGGTCGTCGGTCATGCCTCAATACACTACGGTCATGCCTCAATACACTACGACCATGCCTCGGCCTGCAAAGCGGCGACAGCCCGCTAGTCTGACCATAAGTACAAACCGTGAATTGGGCGATTTAACGATTTAATAACATATAATAAACTGCGATGTGCAATGAGCGCACCCATCAGTTCGAGTCGCGGGAAAGTTATACTTTTAGGGGACACTATTATTTTTGAAAATATCATATCACAAGTTATGCCACAGAGGCATTTATACAACGAACGTAAACAGTTTCCCCGTAAGAGCAATATAAGCAAGCGTCAGAAAAGACATATAATTCAATTTTAGAGTCAGGTGTAGTGTAATATTACGTAATAATCTGGGTAGTTCATAAGTTGAAATCTTTTGTAAGTCGTCAACTATCTCTAAGAAAATTCTAGTGTCTTCATCAGTAAGTACTGCGTCCCAATCTTTGTTTTGTGTCCAAGATCATAAAATGAACTCTCGTTTAGTTACTTTGGCCTCATCAGGATTAACTTTTATGTTAATATGCTTCAAGCTATTAGAGTCAGTATCTATATGCCAGTGAATACCCAACACATTTTGGACGGGTTGAACACTTTTTATTTCGTCCGGAAGAGAATCGAACTTAGGACTCTTAGGGTGGAATTAATAGACTTTTTTGTAATACCTCTGTGGCGCTAAGTCACGGATTGCGTATTGTGTAAAATGGGGAAAATTGACGTTTAGCAAGGACTTCAGTGATTGATGTTGTCTATTAATTTCACCCTTACAGTTAGTCGACCATGCGCGCAGATTTAGCAAAACATCATGAAAAATATCACAAGATTTAAATTTTTGTAAGGCAATATCGTCATCAGTAACTGCTGACTATCTTTAATGCATAGCGTCTCTAGATCCCAGAATAATCTCAAATCATGTTTTTGAGTTAAAGGTCTGATTTCTGATAGTTGAGCGGTCTGTCTTTTATCTCTTCAATAACAAATGGGATCTTGAGGTCGTTGTGGATTGTTTTTTTACAAGTTTAAATAAGGTACTAACTTGTGATCCACACTGAATGAAAAAAATACCTGAATCATATTTTTTCAAATGGCCCAAGTGATGGATTTTTTTTGATCCCTTCGCACGTAAAATAACCTTTTCTAATGAGATTTTGGCCCATCTGATGAACTCCGTCGCTTCGTAAAGATTAATAATAATAGGGAATATCTCAGAGTTGAATTTGTACAGACAAGCTGGGGTAATCTAGTGCGAGTAGTCTCTAGATGCCTCAGTGTCTAGCTGTCTACTGCCGGTATCATCCCTGGATCAGACTACTCGTCTACAGTTGTAGGTACGATTAGGAATGTTACCCGGGCTAGGCTACTTGTCTAAAATCAGTCCGAGTGATTTTATTTCATTTTATCATTTTATTTCGATAAATGTAGATAGGATTAAATCTATAAGTATTAGGTACCAAATGAACGGTTGCGAGACTTGTTTCAAAATACATGGCGCAAATAACCGCAGGTTCACTGCGGTTATTTCAACCATTTGGAAAGAGGATTTTTAAATAATGTACCTAATTAAAACAAAGGTAGTATAATAATATAATATATTATATTATTTTTAGGGTGTAATTCCGACTGTAGTAGTAGTTGAATGCGACGTTAAACCCAATTTTTTTACTATTATTATTGTTATTATTATTAAAAATAATAATAATAATAATAAAATAAAATAAATCCAACGGGGTACAAGCTTGCAATGCAAGGGTTATTGTGTATAATACCAGGACGGTTGCAATACTTAGGATATTGTAAACTTATATTTGGAGACTGGCATCTCCACGGCCCTAGTCCACCTGAGCTGATGGTGTAAAACTGTAAAAGTATAGGTACTTAAAGCATTAAGTCTGTATTTTAAAGTTTTGCAGTAATGGATAAAATCTAAGAAAAAAATAAATGATGAAAATCCAAGCATAGGGTGGGATTCGATCCACGAATCACGGATCCCCACGCGCTGGATATTTTACATTACAGATCCAGCGCAGCGCCGTAACCACATCAACACTAATGCTGCATGATTTTTAAAATATACCTTAATAATAATAATATTGCTTTTTCTTTGTGTTATTATGTCACAATTTTAGTGGGTAGCGCAGAATCATAGGACTTTACCACTTTAATTTACAATATCTTGTATTATTTTTTTGCCTAAGATTCTGCCACTGGTCGCTGCTTCACATTAAAGCAGCTACTCATTTTTCCTAACGAGGTATGAGTGGACCCCGAACATCCAAGTACAGAGCAGAAAAAATCCTCCCCCGCCGGGAATCGAACCCAGGTCACCATGTGTGCAATGCCTAGCGCGCTAACTCGCTCTGCCACAGTGACTACTAAAAAAAATATACCTTATAAATACCTCATTTGTACATAAATGTACTACAGTAAACTTTGCCTATCACGACGGTCAAGGGACCGGGAACTTTTCGTCGTTATAGGTGAATGTCGTTTTAACCTAATGTACTTATGTAGTTGCATATTCAATTTATGTGTGGGTAAAATTGTCAATACAAAGGTACATTTTAACAAGGTAATGGTTATACCGTCACAATGTAGCATGGTACTTCAATATTTTATGTTCACACCAGATTTTTTTTTACCCTACATGTTACTCAAAAAATATTTTCATTTCGATAATATTCGAGGCAGATACGTTGGTGGTACCACAATAAAAAAAAGTTTATAAAATAAATCAAAGATTTTTTATCACCTACTTGGCTTATACCAAATCGACAGGACACCAAGACATTAAAATTCAAAAGAGAAATTTTCTAGGTACTTCTTAAACAACGATGTAGGATCTTTGAATGACACTTTTTTTCCACGAGTAGTGACCAAGTAATTGTGCAAGATTTCTTTTTATTTCATCAGAAATGAATTCGATGGGTAACGGACTCCTCCCTCTAGCCTTTCTTCTATCTATATAGGTATTAAGTATTCAATAGTTGGTAACAAACCATAGTGAAAGATAGGAGAATCTGTAGCCACCTTAGTCGAGAGGGTACAGCGCTAGGCTTGCACGTACGGTGACCTGGGTTCGAATCCTAGAGTAGTCGGAATTTTTGGACTGTCTCATGAATATTACGGTTGTTACGGGGTCGACTCATACCTCGTGAGGAAAAATTAGTTGTTACTTTAATGTGAGCAGCAACCAGTGGCGGAAAAGGCAAAAACATTACGGTAAAAGAAAAATACTTGGATTTATTAAAAGAAACATACACATTTATTTATTCTATGATTTTTATTAAATAAGATAGGAAAAGAGGAATTTTTTGGAGTCGACAACTTTGATTCCAGAAAACTGTTCTTTTTTTGTATTTCTACCGTAAGGCCCCAGCTGCCTGTCACCGCTTCCGGGCGAGATATCCGTCGAACAGAGCAAGATAGAAAAAAGTTAATAATCGGAGTAGCTAATATTTTACTTCTGATAAATTTCTAATATTAGAAATGGGAAGTGTTCTACTGTGTTCTTTTTTTTACATATATATCATCTTTAAATTTGGAACATATTTTACGGCTAACTTTGATCGCCAACCCTAGGCGACCCCGCCGCTTTCAAAGGTGAAAAAGTGTCTGCCTGCCGATACGAACACTTTTTTATTTAAATTAATGCTTTTTCTTTGTGTTATTATGTCACAATTTTAGTGGGTAGCGCAGAATCATAGGACTTTACCACTTTAATTTACAATATCTTGTTTAATTTTTTGCCTAAGATTCTGCCACTGGTCGCTGCTTCACATTAAAGCAGCTACTCATTTTTCCTCACGAGGTATGAGTGGACCCCGAACATCCAAGTACAGAGCAGAAAAAATCCTCCCCCGCTGGGAATCGAACCCAGGTCACCATGTGTGCAATGCCTAGCGCGCTAACTCGCTCTGCCACAGTGACTACTATACGAACACTTTTGACTCCTATCATAAAACTAACTGTTCCTAATCCTAGATACTCAATATTATGTATTCGTATGTTTTGTATTTCTGTATCCATGAGACCTGTGGTATCTATTGATGACTCACACTCGAGAGGTTTATCAGTTCATGAGTGCCTTTCTCGTTTTCAACAAGAGATTCTATGAATCATTGAACGATGCCTTAAAAAGCCAAAACAATGGCTTTTTAAGACAAATATAAAAACCGGTGATAGAGCAGTACCCTTTGAATTGCTTCTTATTTTTTTGTCTTCTTATTACTTTCCTTATCCTATAATAAGGAAAGTATTGTATTCGTCGAAAATTTGACCTATTTTTTTTTCACATTTCTGGACGAATCAGCCTCAGTATATCTAAGAAGATGTTTTCAGCCATTTGTTCCGCGCGTCCGCTTTGACTAAATTTTATTATTATTTATCCTAAATTGAGGTTGTGACATATCAAATTTATTGATTATGAAGTGTTGATTACGAATTGGGCATTGATTTTTAGCTATCTGTTACCGTTGAGTCACCGGGGCTGAACTCGACTTCTTTTTGGGGGACAAGGAAAGTCGTGTGATGTTAACTCCAGAATTTGTTCGAATAGAAATAGATTTTTGCTTGTTACTTCAGAGAAATTTAGTAATCGGATTCACGAGGAAGTATGGAGTCCATAATTGGCAGAGTAATTTTTGCTTTTTTAGCTAAAAGTAGTGTTTTGAAAACCTGTAAAATCGAGTGATTGATAAATCTATGTTGTATATACTTTACCTTGACAATTCTTTTAGTTTCTTAAATTACCCATGTAATGAAACATAAATAATTATATAAGTAACAAAAAAGATTCCGATATTTAGTCGATTTGGAGCTATTACCTTGTTTCTTGTAATTGAAATAGTGCCAAGTGTAAAACATGTGATTCCCTACTCAAGACCCTAGGACCTAGGAAAATCTACGAAAGGATTACATACACATCTTTGCACAAAACACAAGAAAAATGATCTCAGACCATCAACATCAACGAGTCAATTGGTGGAGAAATCTGCGGCTCATGAACCTCAACAATAGAGAAAAAGAAGATTACGCTTTCACAAGCAGAAGCTCAATTTCAGGTCACACCGTCAATGTAGTTGGTCAAGTCAAACGATCCGACAGAGCTTCTCCGAGCTTCGTGTATAAATAGAACTTCTTCTTCTTTCACTTTGTCTTTCCTAATCCTACTTGGGGTCGGCATTGTTCAACCTCATTTTTGAGGTTGGTTGTGGCAAATGTTTTACGGCTAGATGAACTTCCTAACACCAACGATTCTATTTGATTTTTCGCTGGGAATCGTACCAGCTACCCACATTAAACTTAGCCAGCCTGGGTAGGGCCGGCATTGCCAGGCTCACGTGTTTGGGGGAACAGAATTTTCTTTGTGAAAAGTCTGCTCCGACCGGGAATTGAACTCAGAATCTCTGTACTACGGGCAGTAGTCACAACCGTTACGCCACGGAAGCTGGCGTATATAAATAGAACTTGATCTACCCATTTATTGTTATTATTTTTATACTAAATTTGTACATTGTTAATAGAATGTTGAAAGAAGTAATTCATAAACCATTTTTATTTATTGAAAAACACAAAAAAATGTTGTTTTTTTGTAGTATGTGTAGTAGGATGAGAGAAAATACACGTTCAATGAGAGAAAATACACGAAATGGAAAATGGAACTGATTTATTCATGGATCAAGCTGCCAGTCCATAAGGGAAATACATAAATCGTGGATGAACAAACTACAAGATCTAACAGTTTGCCTTTATCATAGGTATTTTAAAGCGCTATCAAATCCCGTTATCCCGAGATCGCTAATTTTCAATTCCGATTTTTCGGGATTGAAACAGTCCCAGGATTGTAAACCATAAATACGAATCAAATGTCAATTTTAAAGTTCGAACATAATTTTTGGCCAGCCGTGATTGCCGCCCCTTGCGGTCTCCGCCCAAGACAACTCCTTTTGGATTCCAGGATTTTTTTATCTCCTACCGTAAAGGTAGGATCACACTATATGGCACAGATGCCATATTTTCCATGGCGAGAAAGAAAAACGAATGGCACATATAATATATGACACTTATACAATGCCATATAATGTGGCAGAAAAACTCTATGGCATTGTATGTCTTCCCCCTTGCCATAGACAAGCCTGCCAGTCGTCACCATATTTATCATATTGTAGACCATGTGTGTGATGAAGCACTCACACGAATGCCATAGATCCTGCCATACGTCTATGGCACCATAGAAAAAACTTGTCGCCATAGACAAAAATAGTTTTATGGTATAATGTAAACAAAGACCGATCACACGCTATGGCAAGGGAGATTGGCATATTATATGTCGCTCTGCCATATCGTGTGATCCTACCTTAAGGCCGCAACTACCTTGTGACGCTATCGGGCGGAATGCCCGCCGGACGGAGCAAAAAAAACGAATAGGATACCTTTAAAAAAATTGTAGTATTGAGTCAATTTCAAATTTTAAATATAATTTTCGGCCATCCCTACATTCGCTGGGAATCATACCAGCTACCCACCGGAAATGCTACCAGCTACCTACCCACCGGAAATGCTACCCTCACATGAACGTAGGGAACAGAATTTTCTGTGTGAAAAATCTGCTCCAACCGGGGATCGAACTCAGGATCTCTGGACTCGGGCAGTAGTCACAACCGTTACGCCACGGAGGCTGGCGTAACGCTTGTGACTGGCATACAACCACACAACTTCTTAATAATTAATTATTAATACATGTACATATTTATATAGACCGACGAGTGAGCAAGAAGATTTGCGTGAAACGACAAGAAGACTTCAAGAAGACATATTTGAAAGGTGATGACGAATGAACAAATTATTCGACCAGCTGTGATTTCCGCCCCTCGGCGGCTCCTCCGACCCGGGGATAAGGCCGCAACTACCTCGCGACGCTTTCAGGCGGAAGAACCGCCGAACGGAGCAAGATAGAAAAAGCTAATAGTCGGAAAATCCCTTTGAATTTTTTTGTAGAGTAAAAAATCAAATTTAATGTCGATTTTCCCCTATATCATCACCCTGGACAATGTGTATCCCTATTGTTCACTATGACCTACGAAAACTAGACAAAAATATTGCTTTCCCTCAAGAAAAATTACACGCTTACTACTCCGTCATAGATAAAATATCTGACTATTATTTATTGTTTACCGATGAATAAAAAAATGCAAATCATGTGTCAGCCGCTTTTTTTGTAATGAAAACTACAACTTTAGTATGAAACTAAATCCCCTATGTTGTATTAGCAATGCCGACCTTACAGCTAAACTGTATGCAATACACTTTATTATAATATGACGTATCTTCGTGTACACAAATAACAATCGAAAAATTTCTAATCTGTTCTGACTCATTGAGTGCCATTCAGTCGTTACAAAATTTTCCCTCCTCTAACTCCAAAGCACAAGAAATTATAATATAATAATATCTATCCTCCACAATAATACGTAAACATAAATTACAAGCACCGTGGCAGAGTGAGTTAGCGCGCTAGGCATTGCATGCATGGTGACCTGGGTTCGATTCCCAGCGGGACAGGAATTTTTCTGCTCTGTACTTGGATTTTCGGGGTCTACTTATACATCGTGAGGAAAAATGAGTAGTTACTTGTGTGAGTAACGACCAGTAGCGGCATTACCAGAGTAAAAAGAAATTAATGTAAGTAATAGAATTCGAAAAGTACAGGAGGCTCTTAGTAATGCTGTGCTACCCACAAAAATTGTGAAGAGGCCTTGTGCTTCACCACAAACGAAATCATACATACAACATAAATTCCATCTAGAATTCTTATGGATCCCCTCACACAGACCAACTCGAAAAAGAAGGGATTGAATAGTACCTATAACATCCCGCTGATTAATAGAATACCGATCCATGATTACAAGAATGTTGTGAATGGCACAATGGCATGATGAATGGAAATTAACTGAAAACAAATTGCGAGAAATAAAGCCTGAGAACAATCCTTGGCACCCCCCTTTCTACATGAAAAGGATCGAGCAGGTCTCTCTCACACGTCTCCACATTAGACACACTACCGCACCCATTGTTATCTAATAAAAAAGAACCCTCCCCCTTTCTGCAAAGTTTGTTCATGTAGATTAACAGTAAAACACATCCTAAGAGATAGTATTAAGTACCAAACGTTAAGAGACCCAGATGATTTAATATCTTGCTCAATTGAAAATGAAAGTGCCATTATTATTATTATTATTATTATTATACAACTCTCTATTAGATACAAAAGGACATTATGTACAATTGTACATACAAATAATAATTTTAACAGTGAAAAAATGAAAAAAAAAAAACAATACATATATTCAATAAAAATGAAAAAGAATAGAAAATATTTGGAAACATATGTCCTAACTAAAGGGTGGGGTTATTGCCTATGGCAATCTCTTCAACCCAACCCTTATGCCATCTTAACTTTTCTGAATAAAACTAGATTAATAATGTAATTTTTTTTATAGTGTAGAAATATAACAGTTGGCACACTTTAATAAATTTCACATTTTTTTTTTTTTTTACCAACTGTGATTGCGGCCCTGGGCGTCTCCGCCCACCCGGGGGTGCCGTTTAAAGGGTGGAAAATATCCGCCAAACGGAGCAAGATAGAAAAAAAACAATACTCGGAAAATACCTTTAAATTTTTCGTAGAATATATTTTTAAACATATTTTTCGACAATCTCATAAAAAAACTGATTACCTATGTTTTTTACTCTATATAAACTTATATCCATCAAGTGACCATGTAATATGACAAAAGTAATATGAATAAAATAAAATTATAACTAGCACTAAATAAAGATACAGGAATCAGTAGAGAATAAAAAGTCAAGAGAAAAGAAAATGTCTAAACTTAATGCGTAGGTAGGTGTCTCAATAAAACTCTTCACATAACAGGGAGTTTTGAAAAAAAAAAAAAAAAAAATGGGTGAAAATAAAATAATAATATTATGATTTTTTATCCACTTCTTCTTCTTCTTCTTACCGAACCAAAACCCATGACCGAACGAACGAGCCGGTCCACTTTGGTCAGGATTTTTCGGTCCGGTCAAATAAAAAAAAGTGAATTTCAGTGACCAGGTCAGCTTCGGTTCGCTTCGTTCACATAAAAAAAACCGCTTTTAGTGTAAGGACGCAACGACCTGGCGACGCTTCCGGGCGGAATATCCGCCGAACGGAGCAAGATAGAAAAAAACCAATAGTCGGAAAATCTCTTTAAATTTTTTGAAGAACAAAAATCAAATGTCGATAGTAATATATGAACATATTTTTCGACCAACTGTCATTGCCGCCCCTGGGCGTCTCCGCCCACCCGGGGGTGGCGTTTTGCGGTGGAAAAGTGTCAGCTCGCAGAGACAAATTCTTTTGATTCCAAGAATTTTTTTCTTAATTCCGAGCGTAAGGCCGCAACTACCTGGCGACGCTTCCGGGCGGAATATCCGCCGAACGGAGCAAGATAGAAAAAAACCAATAGTCGGAAAATCCCTTTAATTTTTTTGAAGAACAAAAATCAAATGTCGATATTTATATATGAACATATTTTTCGACCAACTGTGATTGCCGCCCCTGGGCGTCTCCGCCCACCCGGGGGTGTCGTTTTAGGGTGGAAAAGTGTCAGCTCGCAGAGACAAATTCTTTTGATTCCAAGAATTTTTTTCTTAATTCTAGTGTAAGGCCGCAACGACCTGGCGACGCTTCCGGGCGGAATATCCGCCGAACGGAGCAAGATAGAAAAAAACCAATAGTCGGAAAATCCCTTTAAATTTTTCGTAGAACAAAAATCAAATGTCGATAATAATATATGAAATATTTTTCGACCAACTTTGATTGCCGCCCCTGGGTGTCTCCGCCCGCCCGGGGTGTCGTTTTAGGGTGGAAAAGTGTCAGCTCGCAGAGACAAATTCTTTTGATTCCTAGAATTTTTTTCTTAATTCTTACTGTAATGCCGCAACGACCTGGCGACGCTTCCGGGCGGAATATCCGCCGAACGGAGCAAGATAGAAAAAAACCAATACCTAGTCGGAAATATTATCAACCGAGCGACCCCTAAATTTTAATACATGTAAATAGACCGACGAGTGAGCTAGAAGATTAGCGTGAAGTTCTCGGACGACATATTTGAAAAAAGCCCCTTCAAAAATAAATTTAAAGAAAAGAAGATAAAAACAATACTTCCGATTTCTAATATTAGAAATTTCTCGGAAGTAAAATAAACAATCATACAAAAATAATTTTTTTCGTATTATCCTCTACTCTACGACACTACCACGAAGTCTCTGTAGCTGCACACGAAAAACACCCTTAGCTAGAGAGACCACGAGACACCACCGAAAAACAGTGATTTCCACGATGTGAGTAACATTAAAAAAAAAAAAAAAAATCTCCAATTTCCTCAGAAACATACCAGTCCAATGTTTTTTAAAGAAAAATAGCATAAAATTATTAAAATATTAAAGTTATTCATTGAAACAATTACACGGACCTGATTTTGTCCTTGTACTTGTTCGTGTGTATGTGTATGTCCTTCCTATTGTGTGAAATTCCAGGTGGGTCTCTCTAGCTATATGGCGCACATGCACACACACCCCCCCCACACACACACACCCCCCCACACACCCCCCCCCACACACACACCCACCCCCCCCACACACAAACACACACATATTTTCTATTTTTTTTAGTTAAAAAAATTAAGTAAAACAAAAAAAGCCAAGTTTTTTCTATCTTCAAATTATTTTGATGTTTATTTGTTTTATAAACCAAGTGTTGTGTGTGAATTATAAGTTTTTCCTGATAACTTATAAATTTCATTTTTTTTCTCTGCACTGCATTTGTCCTTTCTCAGGGACATCTCATATCTTGGGGTTCGAACCACTTTTAAGAATTTTTTTTTTGGTAACATCATCTATGGACTCCAACAAACTCAAAAAAACATGGTTCATATTTTTTTTTCCAACTAATTCATGAATGTACAGTGAAAGGGATAAGATGAGTGTTTCACAGTCGTTTTTATTTCGTAGCCATGGAACAGAAGCTACTGTAGCCGCTTGCGGTCTGTGTTGTAGCCTGCCCATCTCGTAGTATGCCTCTCCTATAATGGACGAGAAATGACACAATTGCTCAACAATTGACTGAAGGAGGATAGGACTGAGTAAGAATTTAGTTAGAATTCAACTTGTCTATTCATACTTACGAGCAAGAATAAGTTTAGTGCATCTTGGAATTACTTTTGTGCACCGTCACTGAATAAGTAGAAACCATTTCTCAAAGGACCGATACCTATGTATTTCCTGTATTGTTATATTCTTCATCTTTCCCTTTGCCTTTTTCCAAACCTACTGGGGGTCCGTAGTGGTCAACATTGTCCTCATGATTGTTATAATAATTATTATTATAACACCGTGGCAGAGTGAGTTAGCGCGCTAGACATTGCACGCATGGTGACCTGGGTTCGATCCCCAGGTGGGCAGGAATTTTTCTGATCTGTACTTGGATGTTCGGGGTCCACTCATACTTCGTGAGGAAAAATGAGTAGTTACTTGTATGAGTAACGACCAGTGGCGGCATTACCAGAGTAAAAAGAAATTAATGTAATAGAATAATTCGAAATGTGAAGGAGGCTCTTAGTAATGCTGCGCTACCCACAAAAATTGTGAAGTGGCCATGTGCTTCAGTACAAATAAAATCCTACATAAATACATAGTATACATACATACAGGTACATTATTATTATGATATTATGTTGTATGATTCTCAAATTTGTGTTAATCTCAAAAGAGATATAGCTTATTTTGAGACTAGAACAACTGACCTCTAAATTACAAGTAGGTACCCTGCTTAATACCGAGCTACCGAAGTCGGGTATGGTCATATTGTTAGCACCCAGATGACTGTCATGGTTCCCACTGGCTGCACCTTGGCCACATTAATCACACACGGGAAGATCCTGAAAGTGAATTCTCTCCAGGTTGGTTTTGTTTCCTACATTTTCCGCTCTGTAAATTTCTGGTCATTCGTCTTGTTCAAATAAATCCTCGATGAGTTTCAGTATCCACGATTGCCTTGACTAGGCAGCAAAACTATACAAAATACTCAGAGGAAACGGACGAAATGATTGAATCATCATGTGATTTCAATAATTAATTTAATGATAGCGTGTCTTGAATTGAGAGCCGGTTTCGTGCCTATTCGGAGGGTTGAAGGATTTCGGCAGTTATTGGTCCGCGACGGAGGAAGTTGCGGCCACTCCTGGCGTTATGTTATAAGACGAAACTATGGTTAATACACCGGATATTAACATACAACTATCTTTATGTGCTACCAGAATGTTTCATTTGGATAAAACTAGTATTTACAAAATCTTCCAATAAATAAACTATTAGTCAATGTCCGACACATATCGGCGATTCCGGTGTTTGAATACATCACTTGTAAAAACCTAAGTATATAAGTATTAGGTATGAGAATACGGAGTACGGGGCAAAGTGGAATAGCTAGTAATGATTGACTTTTACATTCTTATAAAATTGTATCTAATACATTGTATGTTTAAACACGTATAAAATTCTATCATAATATAAAAGCTAGCTATAGGTATACTGTTATAGTGATGTTAATGTAGATGCTATGTAGACTGCACTGCTGGAATGTATACCTAATCACATCGGTGAAAAGTTACGAACACATCTTTTGCCACTAATTATTGACTCAGTTGATTACACTGCATATTAGCAAAAGCCTCTGGGGTTTAAACTAACCAACCTGTTAGGATAGCAATGACTTACACAGTTAGGTACTCAGGCCCTGGTCTTGTAGGCATAAAGGAGAAACAAAGTAGGAGTCAAGCCTCGTGTTACAGTATAGAAAAAATAAAGTTTATAATATTTCAATAACCTAAAAAACATAATAATTTCACCTGCTCGTCAAATGGTCAAATCAAATCATATAGACCCAAGTTTAAATGAGATATTTTAACAAGTTTAGAAACATGACGGATCTTGATAGAAAGTTTTGCCATTAATGGACCTTCGATTTTGATGTGTTTAAAACTGAAATGGGCTCAATAGTTAGTAACAGACATGGATAACTTCATAGGAAAATAATAACTTTATTGTGTTGGAATAAGTAAATTCATGTTGTATCTACCATTCTACTTAGGTATATTTCTTCAATGAACGGTGTTTATGTATGTAGTTGAATTTTACATAATTATTGCGTAACAGACATCTTATATTTCCTCTGAATGTACCTATAGGTGAATAATTGTACCTATTTATTTTCCTGCATAATACTTGTTTTGATTTGGATTATTGTAGAAGAGAATGTTTTGCAAAGATCCTAATAGGCTAAATCCCTTCGGCAAATTAAAAAAAAGGTGTGAAATATTACCTCCTATCCTCTTCGCGCCCAAAGTCCTCGTAAGAGGACATTTATTTTATAGTCCTAAGTGCCCAAGCTTAAAATTTATACTACCAAGTAGTATAAAATGTTTGTCCTCGGGTCAGGACACCGGTCACTTTGTACTACATAACAAAAAATGGTGTTGGGCGCGAAGAGGCTATAATCGCAAAAAGCAAAATTACATAATAATTGTTCTGCACATAAAATTTTATTGTAATTCAAGAAAGTGTTCTATTAATAGAAAAAAATAGTAAATTTTACTTCTGCTTGTGTAAGCTTTTGAAAACTTTCAAAGAACTCACTCTCTTGCAACACAAAACCATTTTCATTTTTATACGTTAATTAAGCATTAACGAAGATGACATTTTTTACAGCTTTCAGCAGAAAAAGTTTTCATTTATGTAATACGTTTGCAAAAAACCATGTCATATTTCCGCTCGCTAGGAAAATGCCAACAAGTTGGAACACGTTGTACTTGAGTTGTACAGAAAAGTTCCGCCCCTCTCCTTCTATATTCTGACAATGCTTTCATTTTCTCTTGATCCCCCCCCCCTGCCCTTCGTTCCCTCCATTGTATTATTATCTTTTTTCTTCCGCTTTTACTCTAAGCTTTTGTATCTCTTCATTCTCTTCTCTTTCGTCTCCTCATGTTCCAGGATAAAGAATAAAATAAAATACACTTGTTGCAACTTGCAAGGTAGAGCAATATTGTCTTTCACTCATTACAGTCATTACCACTTCTCCTGCCTCAGGTAACAATTTTCGCTTCGCGCTTTTCTATGTGCAAATTTGTCAATTAAAATATGTGTTATCATGCTTAAATAATAATCGTGATAGTTTATTATTGCTCTCTTTCTGTTTTCCTAGGTTCATTGTGAAAACGATCCTGAAGCCTCTAATCCTTGTGTTTAGTTTAGGTACTAAATGATGTATGGATTTTGTGTATTTATAACGATTTATATTAGAGTTTTTATTTTACGGTGCTTTCACATTATTATTGATGTTAATGATGATCATTTAATTTGAGTCAAATTAAAAAAAAATCTGACTGTGGAATCTATTTGGATTTATTATTGTTTTAAACCCAAAGATATTTATTCCTAATCTAATCTTATGAAAGCGAAATTCACTGACTAGATCATCCAGGAATGACATCACCTACTTCGGAGGCAGAAACTTAGCTCAGATGTTTCACTGGATCTGTGGTGCCATTCATGAGTGACAGACTCTGGCGGTGGCAAAGTGCTTGGAATCTTATTCAAAAAGCGTCGGACAGCTAAGTTTATCAGATTTAAAAAATATTCACGTACCTCACCTGGATTCGAAGGAGGATATCTGGGTGCTGAAATTATAGCCGAGAACCTTTCCTATGAAGTATGCGTGTACTTCAGATAAAATAAGTACGGCTTTTTGGAATATTTATGATATTACTCTTGATCGTTATTACTTCCGATGAATTTCTAGTATTAGAAATCAGAAGTATTGTGTGTGTTTTTGTAAAAAAATATTTTTTTGCTTCGATTTCAATTTTTTTTTCGTTAGAGACAGGAAAATGAGTGATTTATCTCTGATATCGATGAACAATATTGCCTTATCTACTCGTGATTGCATTATCTCACAAGTACATCAATTAGACATCACCTTGTTATCAGTTACAGGTCAGTAGACATGGTCGTTGCCAAAACAGAGACAAGGTGATTTGCACCAGGACTCATTAGGTGGTAAATAGTACGTATCTGTGTTTGCAGAGGAATGTTACTATTGAGGACAGTTGAGAATTCATTAAGAAGTAGATTGTTTTGTGAGCAAGGATACTTAGGTCCTGTTTGTATACATATGTATCTATATTACTTGGCAGTCACTAAGGGAAGGAGCAAAACATTGACATAATATACCGATAAACCTACCTATTTTATAGTTTTACTTTGAAACATTTTGTTTAATCTAGAGACTAGCCTCGTTCCAGCTAGGTCTGCGGAGCGGTGCATTCAACGAGGCTGTATTTTGGTAGTTATGCATGAGCTCTTAATTTTATTGTCAATTGATGTAAAGAAAACAATAAATTTATTATTATTATTCAGGAGTTAGAGTAGTATTAGGCTCCCTCTAGGACTCTGGTGCCTAAATAGTACTTATACATTTTTAGTCAACTTGCTTGAGTCCAAGGATGAACAAAAAGAAATCATCTTGGTGCAGTGATAATCGATATACATACAATGTTTAGTTCAACTTAACTTTCAAGCATAAATAATAATGATGAAGTGCATAAAAGGGAAGGTTACCTTAGCTTTCAAGTTGAACTTGGACTTTAGGCATTAACCGGTCGCTCATCTCAGCGGCACAAGTGGAACTTTCTACGCCTTCTCCATAAAATGTTATCGCATTAGAAATGAGGATCAAAATAGGTGAAACCAGTTCTGGTTTTCAGGCAGAATGTATAAAATTGTTTTAAAGTATTCATCGTTGATAGAAATGACAACTTTCAACGTCTCCGAGTACCATGACATATTAATACCATGCATTCATCTAGCTCAGGGTCAATGGGCGAATTCATAAAAATGAAGAATTTGCTCATGAGCAAATGCTAGAAGTAAAAGCAAAAGGTCTGAAGAAAAGGTAGAAGTAACTACTAATATAAAGAGCAGGTCAGCTTTAAGAATATCCATGTACCATTTAGTTCCACAGAAGTAAATGCGCTTTCTTGCTTTGAAGTAAAAGCTTTTGCTCTCAAAACCTGTCGAAAGATCACTGGAGGAAAGCAACGTCCAGTGAGGTTAAATTTTGGTGGGCTGTCAGTTTAGAGATTTGAACCCAGGATCTTTCTCGTTGAGAGCAAGAACCAATCCGCTTGACTAACGAGCTATAAGAGACTAGACAATACTTGTTGGCAACTATAAGACATTATATAACATTATCCAACGTTCTCCTTGGTAACTTTATTATACCAGTTTTATCCATTGAAACTGTAGTACAGTATATAAAAGATTATCCATTTTCCTCTTGGCTAAGTTTAATTAGTTTCTGCAATGTCCTGGCGTGCACGTGTTCCATTGCTTTCAAGATGCAAGCAAGATACTCGAGTGCACTCGGTAGCATCTATGCGCCTGTGCCCACTAATTGCAGACCAATCGCGATAGTCCGGAATCACATGCATAGCTGCTGTGATCTTCATTAGAATAATCTTCTGTGATCATATTATTATGTACATATTATATAGGGTGGTCCGAATCATACGGACAACGGTCTAAAGATGATGTATTGGACCATTTTTATCAATACATTCTCTGTATGACGTTGTTCATATGTTTTGGGACCACCCTGTATAATTATTACAATAATCTCAGAAAGTATCCCTCTATTTTATTGTACCTCTCTATTCAAATTCTGGGGAAGTATTGTCTCTTATTACAACCATTGATGAGAACTGTTAAAACCAACAACACAGACCACAAGTATGTAGGTAAATTTGTACCTGATTTTTCCATTACTTTGAGAAAGAAACTTTAGTCTCTAATACAACCGTGTCTTTCAATATAAAAGCCTAATTTCCTGATAATGATACCTACCTATACCTATTACCTACACTCTGCTCATTCATGAAGGTTTGCCTCTCCTAATGCTGATAATAAAATAAGGAGCCCGTCAAAAATGATGGATGAATACGCCTATGCTGTACCTATAACGATAAATTGGTTCTATAAAATTTGGCCTCTTCTCCTTCTTTTGTAAGTAGGTAAGTTATTCATGAATTTAAATTACCAAATAATCGGTAAACACACACAAAATTAGATATTTATGTATGAAATATTTTAAATCTATATCTATAAAAGAAAGCTGTCTGTATGTATGTATGTGTGTGTGTATGTATGTTCTTTATACAAATCCACACCATTTGACCGAGAAACCTGAAATTTTGAACATAGGTCCGGTTGGATCAGGGAATTCTTCTAGGCTAGGTTATATCTCCCTGAGGTTAAGCTACAATGAGTTAGGATAAAAATGGATGGGTGACGCAAAAAAAATTCACGTTTTTTGACATAAATGACATTTTTTCTCGAAATTTGTCGCGACGACCTATCAACTCAAAGCGAGAAAGTTTTAGGCAAGGGTTCGAGCTTTCAATTGACATATCGATCGCGAATTTCTGATGAGCCGTTTTTGAGCTACGCCGGGTAAGGTAAAAAAATGGATGGGTAACATGTAAAATATTCACGTTTTTTGACCTAAATGACATTTTTTCTCGAAATTTGAAGTGACGACCTATCAACTCAGAGTGAGAAAGTTTTAGGCAAGGGTTTAGGCTTTCATTTGACATATTGATCGCGAAATTCTGATGAGCCATTCTTGAGCTACGCCGGGGAAGACCAGAAAATAGATGGGCGACAAAAAATATTCAGGTTTTTTTTCAAACCTAAATGACATTTTGTGTTGTGTGTGTGTGTGTGTTGTGTGTGTGTGTGTGTGTGTGGTGTTGGTGTGTGGTGTGTGTGTGTGGTGTGGTGGGTGTGGTGTGGTGTGGGTGTGTGTGTGTGTGTGTTGTGTGTGTTGTGTGTGTGGTGTGTGTGTGTGGTGTGTGTGTGTGTGTGTGTGTGTGGTGTGTGTGTGTGTGTGTGTGGTGTGTGTGTGTGTGTGTGTTGTGTGTGTGGTGTGTGTGTGGTGTGTGTTTGTGTGTGGTGTGTGTGTGTGGTTGTGTGTGTGTGGTGTGGTGTGTGTGTGTGTGTGGTGTGGTGTGTGGTGTGGTGTGTGTGGTGGGGGGTGTTGTGTGTGTGTGTGTTGTGGTGCGTGTGCGTTGTGTGTGTTTGATGGGCTGGCGAAGCGGCGGGTGTAACCCGCTAGTTCTAAATAAAAACCAACACGTTTTTCCTACTACTAGTTCTTGGTATTAGGTATCTAAGTACGTGCAATATGAGCATTGTGCAAATGTAGGTACATATTATAAACATTTTCCTGTGGAAGCTCTAGCTCACAATAAATGTGTACCAACTTTTCACATTCCGAAATATGGTTTGAGTATGTCATTGAACTGTGAAGTACCCATACGCAAATTCGGAAATATGATCGTGAGGTACGTATTTTTGTATAGAAAAGTACAATATTTGTATATTTTACAGTACATAATATAAGGTATATGAAATTCCATCCAAACCCCTGATGTTTACGAAATAGGTGTTCCTACTCCTGCCGAATGAAAATTGTACTACAAACTTTCGATAACCATCTTCATCTCAAAGGTGATGCGATGACTGATGGGAGAGGATTAGGAGGGAGAACTGAAGACAGGCAGGGTGAGGTGAACAAGAGATGATGTGTCGTGTTAGACACATTGAGGGTGTATGAGATCATTGGTATCAGTTAAGTAGCAGGCAATGTGAAATAATGAAATTAGTCAATGTTATTTCATTTTAAGTTTTCTTGAAAGCTGGTGAAGATAAAAAAAAAATCCTACAAACAATTCGACTGTATTTCTTCGTCCACGGCATGCCATTAAATTTATAAAAAATATTAAATCTTTTGGCCTACAAATAAGTTAATTTTCGCTTGGGAGGTAATTTAATTTTATTACTTTGTAGGTACAATTATTTCTTTTTGTACAAAAAAGTCAAATGAAAAAAAACATACCTTCTCTGAATATGCCTCCAGAACTTACGATGATAATTTATTATTATATTACCACATTATTCCCAGAAATGGAAATCTGTTATGAATCAAACGGGTTCCTGACACAACCCAGGCTGGATGAGGTTAATGTGGATAGCTTGTACGATTCCCAATGAATAGAGTGTAAAACCCCCCGTTCTGAATAACTGAAAGTCAGGACTTTAAAACCAAATAGAATCAATGGACATGAAAGGAGCTTATAGACATTGGATCTGGTTGTCCATAATTATAATCCTCTTACCACCATGATAATGAAGGTATCTGTGCCTATCTCACGGACATGAAATTATTTATTATTATAAAAAAAAAAAAACAAGTTCTGCAACGCCAAGAAAAATAAAGCGGGCGTGCTATAATATTTACAAGCACTCTGTATATTCCAGTCATATAATTCAACGTCATAATAGAAGGGAGTATCACATCTCAGTCAGCCGATAAAAGTTTGACACTGCTGAATGTATTGCCATTAGGATTTGACATGACGCATCATTCAACACAATGCTGATGTTCATACATTCTGCTGACTCAGACAGAGCACACACCTAACCTATTCAATGCTATATTTCATGTAGGTATTCATCAACTGCCAATGTGTATAATACTCCTGTTTCCCGTGCCGTCCCAAATGACGTGTGATCACTTTACATCATTGTACGAGCATTTTTCTCTGTGTTATATTATTGTAGGTATGTGTAATTGTGTACGTGTTCAATATTGTCTGTTTTCCATGAATCTTTTCTGATAAAGGTAGAAAATACCTTTCAGTTGTATTGCATGACTTTCCTATTTGATATAATATTATGAAATATCTCTCCTCTACCTTACTGATGAAGAGCTAAAGAATGCATCCATGTCCGTATATTTGACCGTAAAGAAATATCTCGACAGAAAAATGCAGTGCAAAGCCCGTCTATTTGCATTTATCACAGTCGCTAGTCGTCCAGATTGTATAATAATTCTGGTCTAACCTAGATACAAAGGTACCTAGGTATTATTTTTACAGCTGGATACTTTCCGTCTTGTCAAGATACTGGTTTCATTCTCGATTTGTTACCTGATAATTTGTAACGAGTTGTCTTTGTTTTGTTATACAAGCTATGTTTGTTTAGTGAGTCCACATTCCACACACCACCCGTCTCTGCGTGTCTGGAGCATTATTCAAGTCAAGTGGAAACATATCTCCAGCGAGAGAAAATGAAAAGTATTTTCCCATCGGTCTGTGGAGAGCTATGATTAGTATAACCTATATTATTATTGGCAATTCCTCTTGTGTCCAAACGTGCAAAATATTGGTGCATAGTCGAATGAATCGTCTACTATAGGAAACAAAATTGATAGATTTACATTTAATGAGAAAATAATTTTCACAAAAAACCTTTCAGTCTGGTGGCAGAGCACCCACTTTATGATTTATTTATGAACTCTCTCTTGGAATGTTAAAGGGTTCCCTTAACTTGGAACTTGGAATCACTATGTCAAAGTGCAAATATTCCTATACCTATCATGACTAAATCTCTGTTGAAGTGATTTCCCTCTACTGTTCTCAAAAGCAGAGTAGAGTATAAATACCAACCACTCTTGCACTGAACAGTTAGTCCTTGCTGAAATATTTGTTCAATGGGCCGCAATAGACAATACTTACTGATCTGAACATTATTGTAGAATTAGTTTGCAATTATTGAGGAAATGACACGGCAAGAAGGAAATCACTCCAGTGTAACGGTGCATATCAACATGCAGTAGTTCACCTAGCTATTGTTATGATGAAGTCACATCAAACTACCCACCCAAGTAAATGGTCTTAGATGCTGGTGCCCTACATACCAAAGTACAAAGAATATACCTATTTGAACAAAAATAATATTATATTTATTATTTACTTGAAAAAAATGAGAGATCATCTTATTAAGAAAGTGTCAAGTGAAACATTAACAAAATAATTAATTTAAAAGAAAATTATACTGGAAATTCAAGAAATTGAGAAATGATTTCTTAGATTAAAAAAGAAAAGAAATCATACCATTAAATTTTTGCTTTGCATACCCATAATCGTTTTTTACGCGTATATTTGAAATTTCTTGAATCCATTTCTCCATTGCGTTGTGTACCAGAACACTTCCCCGGTTCTATCAGAAGCCTGGGTCTGACGAAGGATGAATAACTCTTGTCTATAATATGAATATTGCCTTCAGATACCTCGGGGTGTTCATCGAATTTTTCACACTTCACCATGAATGGACTCCGATGAATGTGGTGTACGTAGATATACAGGATGATCGTATTCATAGAGATAAAGTTTTCATTCTAAAGAAGACTTTCTTACATGTTGTGTACTTCTACATCTTCTCTATAAGCTACAGTTGTGTACTTCTACATCTTCTCTATAAGCTACAGTTGTGTACTTCTACATCTTCTCTATAAGCTACAGTTGTGTACTTCTACATCTTCTCTATAAGCTACAGTCATTAAAATTATTATCCTTAGAATAAAGTTCTGTAGAAACAATATGTCATTATGGTTCCTCTAAAAATGATAGTTCACATCGGGTTCAAAAATGATTCCAAAATTGCAGCTGCATTTCTTATTTGCATGGCAAAAAATAAGTTCTTCAAACAGATTCACAGTCATTTTGTCTAGTAAAAGATAGATGTCTGATTTTATCTAATCGCACTGAAAGGATCCTGTACATTTACCAGAGAATTAGTGTTAAGTCATTCCACGGGAATAGTGGATCAGAGCGGAGGTAATTCATTATCAGATAACAAAGAACCGAATCCTATTATGACACTGTCAAATAAAACCAAGTCGAAGGAAATTGAAGCCTCGGACACCACAGGATTGAGCACAGAGGATCAATCATTCACGTCATTTATTTGCTGGATGCTTGACGATAATGCTTTCTGTGAAGAGAAGAATAAACTGTATTTTAGGAATGAATTAGAAACCAGCATCTAACAGTTTTAGCAGTGGATGGTGACAGACACCGTTGTCTTTGATGTCCATTTAAAAAGGATATCCTACATGAAGCCATTTCACACGTTGCACTTTAGAAAATATTTTTTTTCAATGTATTTTTGATATTTTTAAAATTTGGCATACTCCTATTAGTCCTATTACTTATTTACCAGCTAGTTCCGTTCTCAATTAACGTACAGTTAGAAGTTAACTTTGGTTTACACTATGGATTTTTAATAATTATTAATTGAAAGGTTAACTTCTGTTAGCTACTCTCAACTATGGGTTTTTTTACAATCTAATATCCCAATACCGAACATTCAGGTGGTGGTTGTATTGGAAATATAATAAAATTATTCGTGTGATAACAATGAAATAAAATAAAAGTACCTCAGAGATAGCTGAAGTGAGGAGCTATGATATTCTTATACCTATGGGTAATATCATTTATATGATTTTTATAAACCAATACATAATTGATTAATTGAGATTTGATTAATAAAGTTTAACAGGTCATCTTTGAATTTAGTAAGATGTCTCAAAAAGTTTTATCATTCACGAGTGGATCAGTGAATACCGAAATCAAAGGAGCACTCTGGGAGTTCTATAAGGGATATAGAATATACCATTATTATACATTCAATCAAAAATTGCCCCGAGAAATATTACTATGAGACTGGAAAATAAATGAATATGGGGCGATGAAGATGAGTTTTCCAACTGAAATATCAGAAGAGTCTTTGATGCTTGTTCTTCATAGCCTTCACCTTCTCCTGCCAGCAGATCCTCTGCGCCTGAGGTGTCGGCTATTGTTTCAATAACTTCAATATTGTTCCTTGTGTTATTCTTAATCAAATTCACAAATTGAGTTCCAATTTTGCTCCCTGAGTTAACGACATCGTTAATTTTTCCAAAACCCTTCGCCCCCACCTCTGTATGTATGTATATGTATAGCTGAGAAATTGAATGAATTTTAGAATATGTAGGTACATTTTAAGTCTGTGCTTCATTCTTTTTTTATTGAAAATTATAACAAAAAAAGATCTATTGTTCAATGATTATTCTATTTAAAGGATATACGAGAACATTAATAATGATTCTATTTATTTGTCCCAAAGAATCGATCTTCTAGTACATACTTAATGGTCTAAAAGAGCATTAAAATTTGAATTTACGTTGTACATAATATCCTCCTGAGACCTGGGCATGTTTTCCCGAAAGTACTAATTAAGACCTGGCGTACTTTTAAAAGTACATGGAATTTTCAAAAATTCCCGACGGTTTTTGAGAGAAGATAGTGGTCTGAAGTTGATCGGAATATTTTATTCAGGTGTTTTGAATTGTAAACAAAACAATTTTGTGGAAAAAATCTTTTCATTTGTAGTTATGATTTGGAGCTAAAAACATGTCCAAGCGTCGCCAGAAAACGTCAACCCCTATGAAAAGGAGTAATTGAATATTCTTGAATTTTTTGACACGTTTTAAATTAAATATATATTTCTTTTACTTTGGACCTCATCCTGAAGTTACCTCATGGTGTTTACTATTTGTTTCCTTTGCAATAACAACGACCAAAGTTGGGTGTACTTTTTAAAGTACATTGGGATTCAATCTAGTAATCAGTAAAGAAAGAGTGGAGCCAAACACTTGCCTATTGTTGAAGACGAACACAGGTGCCGTGGGGAAAAATGCAATCAAAGAACAAAAATCAAATGTACTCTGTGCTTAACAAAAAAGCACAATTGCTTTCTAACATTCCATCAAAATTGATGTCAGTTCCCACTAATGATTATTTAGAAAACTACTTCTATACTTTGTAGTTCCAAGTACTGATATGTTTAATAACAAAGTTCTTAAACTTTAAGAATAGGTATGGAAAAAAATCTATAATTTTTCTATTTTCTATGAAAAAAAATCTACAAAAAAAATCAAAATTTATTGTTTCTCACTGTTTCAGTAAGTAGGTTCATTTAAAGTTTAAATCTTGTCAAAACTTAAGTTCAAATAAAAGACCAAACACTTTTTTATATGAAAATTTGTGTTTTTCTTTACTCAGCTGTGAGAGTAATAGTAGAAAAAAACACTGCATTGAGTCCTTATGTACTTTATAAAGTACATTGATATCTCTTATTTCAGGCCGTATTTGGTAATTTTCTTTGTACTTACACACTTATAATGACTCACTAATCATTATGAACAGGAATAAAAAATAAAAAAAAATCAAAAAAAATCTCAGGACTCAAGCAGTACCTGCCTCATGTACTTTTAAAAGTACATCCAGGTCTCAGGAGGATATAGTTGAAAATACTTGATGAAATTTTAATTGGTACTGTAATGTTGTAGGACTACCCGTGGACAGAATTAAAATCAAAACAGAATTTCTTCGCAGTCATCTTAGCCCTTGTCTTTGCATTAGCCGGTCAAGGTGCATTCGTAGTTATCTACCTATAAAGGTATATAATTATAAATTACACCGAAGAGAAGTGAAGCGTAGGTATTAGAGAATTTTATTAATGATCAATACAGAGAGGAAAGAGAGTAAAAGTAAAAGGTTGAGCAAACTAACTCATTCTGTTGTGATTTCTATCTGTTTCAGATGTGACATTGATCTATCTACCTGTTTCATTCCATATGTCTTCAATAATTACTCACATGTAACCAGAGGAAGACGGTAGAAACTATCAAGTGACCATATTTCATTACCGGACGGGCACTAATCTAAAAACTGCACCATGGAAGCAAACGTAAAGAAAGTTTCACATTCTGGTTCTTCTACTACGTTCATCCAGTCAATATCGTCGGAGAAAGAAAAAAACAAAAACAAGTTACACTTAAACTTTCAGGACAAGACGCAACACATAACTGGTTCTAATGAGAGCCCAGTCCATGTTGTGAAGATTAAAGTGAACCCAGACTCCACGAGTACTGTTAAAATTAACATCTCCAGCGCTGCTAGCGCGATGCACAAAAGCGAGCTCACCTCAGTGAGTAGCAAGTCCTCATCACCGAACAATGCGTCTTACTTCTACTACAATCAGTACCCGGGAATCGTTTTACCTAGTGCGCAGTCCTCCCCTAGTGATACGTTAGACAGTGGCACCTGTAGTGATCTGGATGGCAGTACTCCACCTCCCCTACCCAAGAAGAAATCAATCGTAACATTTTCATCTGAAGGATCTAGTGTGGCTGGGAGCAGCATCAACAGCGATGATGAGATCAGCTGTGATTCACTGAACAGTAGCGAGTTGGAGGAAATCACAGATAGCAAGAAGCATGATGACGACAATAACATCGACTACAAAGCAAGTTTTAAGGAAAAACAAAAGCTTTTCTCAGATAGAATTAAATCCCTCAGTGAAAATAATAATAAAGTTGTAGAAAAAAGTAATCATTCGTGTGAAGCTCAAGTTAGTAATAGTAAACATAGTTTTATTGAAAAATTAAATGCTTTTGAACAGAACCAAATTTTGAGGAAGGAAACAAAAAACAACATTAATAAAACAATCACATCTAAAGTAAGCTTTAATTCTAACATTGTTTGTCATGATACTAACTGTTCTGATCCTAAAGAAAATAGTTCTAGTGAAAACCAAACAAATGATACAGATGATGTAAATATAAATAACCATGCGAAAAATACTTCTGTCACCCAAATAGTCCCTATACTGAAGAAAACAAATTTAGCACATGTAAACAAAGAAAACAACTCTAAGCCAATTGAGTGTATAAGTATAACAACTGATGAATCAATAAACGAATGCATGCCCACTGAAAATAATGACAGGTCTGATGATTGTGAAATGGTTAATCATAACAATAAACCAAATTGTGTTAGTGATGAAAAGTTAGTCATAAATTATTCCAGTGACCAGCAAGAGACCTCAGTTCCCAAGATGAAATTCAAAATGAAAGAAATTCACTATGAAGATGATCAACATTATAAATTTCACTTGAACGAGAATAATTTCGACGCGGATGAAAGCAAGAAGTCGCAACACAATGATGAAGATGACTACTTTGCTGGATACAAAAATCTGGATGGAATGACGGATTCTGCAACTTCTACAATCAAAAGTTCCAAAGGAACAGTCAGAGGTGTTAAGAATCGGGTGCGAGCTGGGATTGCCACGTTCCTGACAATGCCAACCACAAAGGTAAGAAACTCAAATATCTCATTGTGCCAACTATACCTACTACATAATTATTACTATTACTCTAGTTGCAGCGATAGTTATGTATTTCTCCAATATTGAAAGAACACTATTTTTTAGTATCTTAGAATGAGATCAGAATGAGATATTTTTCAGTATCTTAGAACTTCTCGTAATGCAGTTTGTACACACTTCCAGACGTGAAAATTTGTAAAGTTCCTAGTTGTAGCTGTTAACTTCTTCTGATGTTAATGCAATATGTATTATGTCAAATCTCTTTGTAACTGATGCTCTCGCAACTAGCTAGATCATATTAAAAGCATATACGCATATTAAAAAACAACTCCTTATTTATGATCCCATTCCCTAGCTGTAGATAGATATATACGTATTAGTATAAATTGGTAAAAGTAGACTGATGGGAAAAATAGACGTTACTCATGCCTTGTTAATATTTTTTTTAGAGGATTTCTTATTATCATAAATTCCAATTATCCTTTCCTTGTAGCTTTCAAGCCAGGAGAGCAAAAAACTTATTGAAGCAAATATTAATTCAAAGTAAACAACGAAGCTAAGGTAGCGTGTAACTTTTATTAAAACAATGGACCCCTGTGTTCTGGAGCTTGAGATACCAAGGCCAAGAGCTTGGGGAACAAAACGGCATAGTAGGTAATGTAAGGTGAAATAGGGTGTCATTTTGTCATGACAAGTTCTGAAAACTCAAAGTCTTCTATTAGGTATTTACCTTCAAAATTATTACATACCATGTTATGTATTTTTACTCATCTGAACAACAACATCATAGGTGCGAAATTTCTAATAACTAATTTTTGAGAAGTCATAATTTCAAGGCTACCCTTATCCTTTGTCGAAATCTCAAGGCTACCCTTAGCCTTAATTATTGTTGACATAATTATTTTGAAATACATCTGACTGTACTCAGTTCGGTGATTTCCAGCATATAAAGACATTCACGAATATGATCTTAGTCCCTTCTTGATGATGTATTTTAATCATTTGAGTATTTTCAATAGGTATGTTGCCATTGCGGTTAATCCCTAGATACTAGGTTTTTAAAAAAATCAATAGCAGAATATAAATATAATTAAACACAACCACTT
The DNA here is from genome assembly GCA_024516035.1 of Bactericera cockerelli. Lineage (NCBI taxonomy): Eukaryota > Metazoa > Arthropoda > Insecta > Hemiptera > Triozidae > Bactericera > Bactericera cockerelli. Next base: position 138,162 of record JAMCCL010000028.1, read on the forward strand.
CTTGAGCAAAATAGGACGCTATCACAAATCTTGAGCTATCACAAATCGCAAAGAACTTGAAACACTCGAATCATGATTGCTTGGATATTTTTCCATAATGGACAGAAACAATGATATCTTCTACCTGAAGTTTTTTTCTCTTAAATATAGTGTTCAGATACATTATACTTTACATATATTATGTATTTTCAATATCAGTAGGTATACCTAAGTACAAAATGAATAGGTATGCTAGTTCAAAATATACATAGTAAACATATAGTATGTATGTATATCGACAGAAGATCAATAATATTCAACTACACGTGCTTGATATTTTACTAGCTATTGTTTTGATCGGTAATAAACTCAGAGAGAAATATCAAAAGCCTCATTGTGTCTGACAAGGCTGTTGTTCCACGCAGACAGTTCTGCTGATTCTCCTATATCTAAGGTCAGAGTCATAATCATAAAATCTGTAGGTGTGCGTGCCATTCCTCTCCGTGTGAGATACATGGTCCGTATAATCACAAGAAGTATGCATCCAGGTACCCACTATGTAAAAATATTTTTTATTATACTATGTGCTATTTAGGTACTAGAGTAAGTTCTCCAAGACTAAAACAATGCAACAGGTTGGCGAGGAAGCGTGATAGCATCTTAATAAATTAGTTTGAATACGTGCCTATGAAGACCTGGAGGATGAAGTCATCAGACCATGCCTTGACCCTTCTTAGAAGTAATTACAGTATAATAACAGTTCATGAACTACTTCAAATAGGGCTAATGAAACGACTTGAAAATACTTGAGTTGTGAGATTTCATAGATTATAATTACGAGTATGTATTGTACCTATGTATCTCCTCCATTTTGGGCTATTTTTGGAGACTTTTTGACAGAGGGTCTTTGAACATTTGACTCTGCAGATGTTTATGACAAGAGTCTAACAGGGGAACTGCTTGGATCTTCGAGATACTTATCCTGTCTCCAAACTATTCTAATTGTAAATCCCTGATAAACCCCATATCAGAAATATAAGCTTGAATAAAAGGTAATAAGCGTCTGCTATCATAAAGTTTTATATTATGTGAGATTTATCTTACTAGCTCTTTGTGCACTTCATAGGAGATAAAATGCCTCTTGAAAAACTACAAAAATTGTGTTTTTGTTGTCTCTTACTGTCATGATATGTTTGGAGTTAGAGGTGGTACCTAGATCGCCCTAGGCTCTACATTCTAGAACTAAATCTATAAGATTACTTTGATGCAGTAATTGGTGAGTGAGTGTAGGAACTTTCGCATTTCTATATTACAATCCTTACAAAATTAGTGCTTCATTTAGAATGACATCCTAAAACAAGTATGTATAAGTCCCACACTTGCTATTCTAGTTATAGAATATACTGTTAATTAACTATCAATTAATTTCCCACTTATTGTATCTAATTTAGGCGATGCCATGAATAGCAAGTGATAGTAGGAAGGCAAGGAATGTGAAGTATGCTGCAGTGGCAGTCATGTTGGAATGTCACTGAACCTTACTATAATGATGATACGAAAGGAGTATATTTATTTTTATTTTATATTGTTGGCTGAGACGAGAAAGTTCCCTTACACCAAAACACAATAATCCGATCAGGGTGTCCAGACAATCCTTCCACCACTGTGAGACAGGTTTTATGAATTTACAATTTTAGTAGTATTGAGAAACTCAACCTCATATCTCATTGGATAGTCTACAATCTAGGATAGTATCAATCAGTTCTAGCCAGAAACCTATATCAAAGTGCATCTTATAACAGTGGGGACTCATGGTCATAGATAAGATTATAAGAAGCGGCAAATTTCCAAAAAATCATTCCATAATCTACTGTTACTTTCTGATGTCAAACAAGAGTCTGAATATTGTTGTCATAGCATCATTTGATGGTCCGACATGTGTAAGTATTATCCAGACTAGATATTACGCCAGACTGCAGAAGTCATCAGAGGTTTACATGAGATTGTAAATTTGTAAATCAAACGATACCCAGCTCTCTTCCTAGAGTTCTTCATAGGATCTATAATAATCCCAACATCATATTCAATGTTTATATCAGCAGTAAATTGCCGACTGTTAAGTCCTAAGAGGCTAGAGCAATCTAGTACCATCATAAACTAATATAAATAAAATGTCTGCTATGATTAGTAGGTACTATATTAGAAAGTACAAGTGGAAGAGCTTAGTTACGTCCATTTATACGGCGGCACGTATAGGAATTTTTTATTAAAAGAGAAAGACAGATTTTTTTTCCGTTTTAAATAGAAAGTTTCATTCAACGAGTATAAATATACCTAAACTAAAAGTAACTTCAATTCTTCTTCCACGGAATATTAACTAAGCTGTTGTGATGAGAATGTATGGAATTCTGATATCAACCTGTTTAATCCACAATGTATCGGTATAGTCTTATTCAGCCTCCTGAACTGAACTGACTGTTCTTCTCTTTATTTGGCAGTAAGTACGATTATATATATTCAGCTGATGTTTCTCTTTGACTTTGGTAGCTGTGTTGATGTGGTGCCAAGGAGAGTTCTAAGTTTTAAGGATTGTTTCTAATAAGTAGTATAAAAACTAGTAGGTATAGTATAGTATAATTTATTTGTAGTAATGTGATACATTTTTACAATGGTATAAAAACTATTTAATTAGTAGGTAATTTACCGTTTGTTCATAACGGTATACTTTGTACTCTAGTCATCAAGTCAATATTATGTTAATATGTATAATTGTATATGTACTTCAAAAAGTTTACTTACTCTTTAGGTAAGGGAAAGATGATCTGTAGATCCTGTGAGCTCGGTACATTTTAACGAATGCGAAATAAATGGACAACTTGTCATACCACTTAAGTCATGTGTTTTTTTGTCGTTGTGTTATAAATGGGTAAACTTGAAAAATCTTTCAATTTTGTGAATTCGATTTAGTTCAATATATTTTACCCCGAGCACCGTGACTCGACGTCTCAATCTGCAGGTGTATCATGGGCGTAGCCAGGATTTTGGCTAGGGGAGAGCTAATGAGGAAAATCAATAATACCTAGTGAACAATCAATAATACTTAGTGTTGCATACTACCTGGAATTTTCTAGGCCCATGAGGTTTCTGTCTGCACCACAAAAGTAACTCGGATGAACTCTGACAACAAATTATCTGATTTAAAAGACTCTCTTGACGAAATGGCACCGCTGCACACATAACAATTGCATAGAGAAAGAGAGAGGTAGAGAAAAGGAGTAAATGGGAATGAGTAATTTAATTTAGTGGATGTGACAAAAATACAAAAAGCAAGAGATCGAGAGATTGGTTCCAATATGGATGATAATAATTAATTTCAATAATGTAGGTACATGTCCTGAGACTCGTAAGGTTTAACATGAAAGCTTGACGCACTCTCAGATGATAACAATGCTACTCTGAAATGTATTCATGCGTGTGATTTGCAATTTCATGCATTTTACGTAGACTATTTCTTTTTTCACCGAATGCAACTTTACAATTTGCATACATGTGCATTATGAGTGGTTTTTAATACCTTCTAGTTGCCTGCTTATTTTCCTGTTAGAATGGAGGTATTCGATCATTATATTTTAGGCACGTGCACTCTAGCTTCAGTGTATGGGAAGTTACACTAATGAATTTAATAATATTATTACAGTCACAATTGTGGAGTTTGGCGGGATAGAAAATCTGTCCCTTTGATTTTGCCGACTGATTTTTCAGCCTTTTTATCTCCTATTACCTAAATTTCAAAACTTCTAGAAAAACTAGAAGTAATACCTACTCGTAGGTGTGTAATTTAACAAAAAGTCGCTGTTTTTTTCTAACAGGAGTTGTTTCATTTCGCATTTGTATTATTTATATAATATGCTTCTCAGTAGGTTTGTTGAAATGCTCATCTTTTAGACTATATTTCCTTATTCTTCTAGTCATTGTGAAAATACGAGTACTAGAACCAATCATAACCATAAGAAAGAAGTGGACCAAAGACAACCACAATTAAATTTGGGAAAAGCCAAAGTGAAAAAAGAACAACAAGAAGACATACTTCAGACATTGTACCGAAATCAGTAGCCTGATCGATTAGGCGGCGGACTTTTAACCAGGAGGTCGGTGGTTCAAGTCCCGGTTTCAGCGTAGATTTAGTAAAGCGAGTTTGAGTAGTTGTGATATCACGAAAGTGATGAATACAAATATGATAACTTTAATTCAGTTTAACTGATACAATAAAATGAGGTCTAGTAAGTCAAGAAAGTACAACGACAATGAAATACAAAGCAGGTACCTCACTTCATATTACATTGAAATCATAACTCAATAATGCTTGCTAACACAGCACTTAGAATACCTGGGTACCTTATTGTAAAACAAACCTCCAGAGTGCAGAAGAGTGTAAATTCTTCCAAGTTTTGTCTGCGACCCAGCCACACAAGACTTAGGTCTATTTTGTGATGTCATATTATCTAATGAGTAATTAGACTTTCATGTCATCATACATTATGTCGGATGAGTTATGGAGAGTAAATACCAAAGATGCTTGAAACAGGTTAATTGGAACCACGCAAATGTTAAAATTGCGTAACGTGATAAATCATAGAATGATTCTTCATGATAGACAGAACTATTTACCTCTATTTCTCCTATTATAGTGATGAATTTTAATTCCTGGAATGACCTGAGTTGAGTTTAATGTAAGTGACCGGGTACTTTGTCCAGGGGGTATAACCTGCGCCATCATAATAATTAAACATATTTACTTATGTGGACATGTATAGTCATAGTGTCTAAGAGCGAAGCCGACGACCGACGGCGACGCGTCGGTTTGAATCAAATAACCCCACAAGCATTAGGCAGTCAGGTGCTCCTAGTCTGTCGATCTCAAGATCAAACACCTCGGCCGAGGTGTGAAGAACGCCTATACAAAGAGAGAGACAGCCCGGCAGAGTGTAAGGTTACGGAAAACATAGTTCCCATGCATTTCATGTACTTTCAGCCAGCGAAAAGTGCAACATGAATTTCAAAAATTGCGATTTTTATTGCAGAAATGGACTCTACGTTGAAAAATAAATTGATTTGACTTTTTGTTTGACTTCCTAGGCCAACGGAAACCCTATTTTCGAGACCCCCCAACAATCGTGAAAGACATGAAAAGATTCATAATTTTTTTTTTTCTGTTTTTTTTTCTTCATACGGATCCTTTGAGACCCGACTTCGTGTCTTTAACTTGGCACTGAAGATTAAGTGAGGCGTCTAAAGTGATCAAAATATAATGGAGATGAGCCTGGACCAAAAAAAAATTCTAAATTATAAGCGGGCGGCCCATTTGGGCGGCCTCGGGTTTTGGGAGCCCAAATCGGGAATTGAAGGATAATACTAATCTTAAGTGGTATCAAATGAAAGATCTTGATGAGCAGATACCGAATTTATTGATTTTATTCCTTCATCCGGTCCACTGGGTGGCACCTGGTGGCCTTTTCATTTTCTTTGGCGGGTAGGTACCTTTGAATCCTTAGCTTAGTGGTCAGATCTTGGCCAGTATGTATTTTTCGAGATGACCTCGCTCTCTCACTGCAAAATTTTAATGTTTAAGTTTCCAAGTATTAATTTAGTTAGTTCATTTTCCGTCCGTTTCTTTAGTAGACAACTTTGTCTATTGGTAGCATGCTCGACCTGCCACCCAGTCAACATGGGTTCGAATCCTGGCGGGGACGAAATTTTTTAGCTCTATATTTTCAATTTGGGCTTAACGTTGTTTTGTTTTTCCGATCTTTATATTTGATCTTCATAACGACCCCATTACCCTCGCGAGGAAAATTTTAGTAGTTGCAGAATTGGCCAATGACCTGTGGCGGCATTACGAGATTGATTTTGGACAATCATGGATGGATGGAGATAAAATATGATGAATTAGCTCTCATAATGTCGATGCTACTCTATAAAAGTTGTGACAAAGTAGTGACTTTGGCCAGGTGGGTGGCATACTAGTCTTGCACGCACAATGACTTGGGTTCGATCCCCTTCAGGGAAGTTTTTTTTTTTCTGTCCATTATGTCCGGGGTACTTCATACCTCGTGAGGTATTGATAAGGGACGTGACCACCGAGTTATCTCCCGCTCATGGTTTTATCAACACCAAATTGTCTCCTGTCGCGTCGCTTGCATTTTTACCTGATTTTATACCTACATAGTTTTAGGCCTAGCATAAAAATTATAATCGAAACACCTAGGAATCATTGATATAAACCTGAGGCATGGCCTTCTATGTATTTTTCCTAACCCTATGATAAACCCAAGGCATGGCCTTTTATACAGGGTGTAACAGACTAAATGTAAAATCTCTTAAGGGGTGGTTCTATAGATCATTTCCAATCATAAATGTTCAATAACACTTTTGATTTAACTCAGTGGTTCTCGAGATATTATTTTTTTGAATTATTTTTACAATTCCCCTGCCGCCCGACAAAGAATGGCATCTAACTCCATGAATACAATAGATGAGGCAATAGATTTAACTTTTTCCATAAGATAACAAAATTTCACTATTATTTAGACTAGATTTATTCTTAAAAAAATGCACACGTACTGAAAAAAATCAGCAGCAGCGGAAAATTTATCGCGAACATGAAAGCCACCTGAAACTTCAGCCGCCATTTTCTCAAAATACTGCCCACATAAAGTATTCGTTTCATTTGTGTAAAAACTTTCTTGAAGTCTTACCTTTTAGAAAATATAACACACTTGATATAATTTTTTTATTTTTTACTGAAACCAAGAGAAATTAAAAAAAAGTCAGTCAGTACTACTAACTGTACCTACTAGGCTACGATCCTACTTTACCTGGGGAACTAATTTTTTTCATCAATTTGACAAATTATGGTTGTCATTTCCTTTCTAACGGCCCAAAAGGTTTGTCTCAGTAGACTCTTAACTTGGAGGTCACTGGTTCGAGTCTCAAGTGTGGCAAATTAGTATGTACGTATCCATGTATGATACTTAGCCGTGGTGCTTCAGAAATCAATATTAATCGTAATTGTTCATTTGTTCATAAGAGGGAAAGGGTCTCCATTGAGACCATTTTATCATTATAAAATGGTTTGAATGAAATGAAACATAACAATGTACCTACATAGTTAACACCCACAGGTAATGGTGGTACGGTAAATACTGAACATTCATAGGTTGGTACATAGAAGTACAAATTATTATGTTAGTAGGTACCGAATTTTAATAAAACACATGGAATACTAAAATATTAAGGTCAATTAGCAGTCACTGTAGCAGAGTGAGTTAGCGCGCTAGGCGTTGCACGCATGGTGACCTGGGTTCGATCCCCAGCGGGACAGGAACTTTTCTGCTCTGTACTTCGATGTTCGGGGTCCACTCGTGAGGAAAAATGAGTACTAAGTTGTATGAGTAACGACCAGTGGCGGCATTACAAGTGTAAAAAGAAACTAATTCTATTACATTAGTTTCTTCGAAAAGTAAAGGAGGGTCTTAGTAATGCTGCGCTACCCACAAAAATTGTGAAGAGGCCTTGTGCTTCACCACAAATAAAACCATACATACATACTAAAATATTAAGGTCAATTAATCACGATCGTTGTGTCACAAAAGCTCTAACTCGCCTTACTAAATATTTGCCATACTTGAGACTCGAACCAGTGACCTCCAAGTTAAGAGTCCGCCGTTTTATCAATCAATCTACTGAGGCTAACCTTTTGGGCCGTTGGAAAATAAATGGCAACCATAATTTGTCAAATTCAAAAAAAAAAATTGTTCCCTAGGTAAAATCAGGATGGTAGCCTGGTAGGTACAGTTAGTAGTACTGACTGACTTTTTTTTTCATTTCCATGGTTTCAATTAAAAATGAAAATTTTATATCAAGTGTGTTATATTTCTAAAAGGTAAGACTTCAAGCAAGTTTTTACACAAATGAAACCAATACTTTATGTGGGTAGTATTTTGAGAAAATGGCGGCTGAAGTTTCAGGTGGCTTTCATGTTCGCGATAAATTTTCCACTGCTGCTGATTTTTTTTCAGTACATGTGGAATTTTTAAGGATAAATTTAGCCTAAATAATAGTGAAATATTGTTATCTTATGGAAAAAATTAAATCTATTGCCTCATCTATTGTATTTATGGAGTTAGATGCCATTCTTTGTCGGGCGGCAGGGGACTTGTAAAAATAATTCAAAAAAATAATATCTCGAGAACCACTGAGTTAAATCAAAAGTGTTATAGAACATTCATGATTGGAAATGATCTATACTACCACCCCTTAAGAGATTTTACATTTAGTCTGTTACACCCTGTATATTTACCTAACCCTACTACAAATAAACCCGAGGCATTGCCTTCTATGTATTATCCCTAACCCTACTATATTCCTGAGGCATGGCCTTCTATGTATTTTACCTAACTCTACTATACACTGAAGGCATTGCCTTTCATTAGTTAGAGATTTTAAAGATTTCCTTATAAAAAGCCGATTCTTATATAAAAATGATAATATTATAGTTTTCATTTTCTTAAATACCTAATGTAAAAAAGCATGGTCTTATTTCCAGGAGAGATACTCGTGGTGACCCCTGCAACAAGCCGGAGAGAATTAGGGTAAGAAAAGGTCAACGGGAGAAAACTCATTACCTCACCTTGATAAGGTGATTAACTGATTACAAATTAATTTCTTTGGCATTTGTAAATCCAGGTGTTTTAGTGTCTCTCATAGGAGGCTCCGAAGTCTATTTAGCATTGAAAGATATACCTAATCATGTGGAGTATAAAATCTAAAGTTCTTGCATTGCAAATTTATATATTATTTACTCACTTTGGGGACTCAGGGGGCCAAATCTGTGATCCAAATACATGTTGACCTTAGAAAAATTAAATACGTACTGCCAAAACTATACATCTAAAGAAAAGACAACTTGGTACATTCACATTTTCCCAGCTTATTTACTTTTGTTATTCATAATGTTTCAGTAGTGTATGAACCTATATTTTCGTACAAAAAGAACTGATATCCCCCCAAAAACACCACTTTGTGGTTAAAAAAAGAATAACGCCTCACTCAAAAGAATGATTATAATTAGCTAAAAATAAATGATATCAAATTGAGAACACCTTACCCCCTCTCTTTCTATATCTCTGCACTCCTCTCTGAATTTATTCCTCTTATGTTTATCTTTCTTTATCCTTTCTAGGGGTCATCCCAAACTTGATTTCTCTTTAAATTTACTTGTTGCACGGCAATAAAAAATGGCGGTCGCGGTGTAATTTTCTCGATTCAAATCAGATATGTTCAGAAAAATCATACTCCGACCGCCATTTTTTATTGCCGTGCAACAAGTAAATTTAAAGAGAAATCAAGTTTGGGATGACCCCTAGAAAGGATAAAGAAAGATAAACATAAGAGGAATAAATTCAGAGAGGAGTGCAGAGATATAGAAAGAGAGGGGGTAAGGTGTTCTCAATTTGATATCATTTATTTTTAGCTAATTATAATCATTCTTTTGAGTGAGGCGTTCTTCTTTTTTAACCACAAAGTGGTGTTTTTGGGGGGATAAATCTGTACTAGCCAGGCCTGTGTAGATTCCTGTTCTTGTCACTAATTTAGCCCAGAGCTAAAATATTTCTTAATGAATATCAGTAGAAGAAACTATGAAAGTGTTGAATTTCTACAGACAGCCCGTAGCTATACAAGAGAGAACAAAGTACGCGAAGACTTGGGCTCTTCTGCCATGATGTCTCTTTGTTGTTTGGTTCATTGTACTGCCTGGCTAGAGAGAAGACATTATTCGGCGTGAGAGAAAAGAAAGAGGCATCCATCAGTCATTGAAGTTTACCCCGAAAAATATTGGTGTGATTTTTGTTTTTTTTTAACTTTTTTTTAAAGGTTCAAATTGCTGGAAATACACCAGATATCCACATTACGTTTTTGGGTCGCAAATAATTATAGTCAGCAAGACGAGAGTCAATATAATATTTTATTGAATGCTCATTCACGTTCTTTCCTCATCATCGATGAACATCGATGGCTATCCAATAATTACCCGCATAGGGGTGTGTGTATATTTTTTTTTCTCTATCATTTTTACCAATACATTGGGTATTCATTACCCCATCTATTTTATAAAAAAATTCATTTTGTTCATGAATCATAAAACCAAAGTATTGAATTCTTGAATGACCTTAATTTAAAAGAGATGGTAGGCAAGCAAAAAAAAAGTTTGGGCAAATTGTTATCCACCTTTTTTTCTCGGTTTATTGCATCTGGCTCATTGAAATCTTTCAATGGCTGAGAATTGATTCACGTATTGAACTATGATTTGAAATATTCGGCTTGATATAACGCATAAAGCTCCAGTTATGCTGCGCTTGGTTTTAACACCGCATTCTTCATTAGGTTTTTATATATTAATTATCAAGTACCATTTCTATTGTTGTTCTCATCAAGGACCATCACCGTATTTCACTCTAATCAATTCTTCCTTATCTCTCAATAATACTCAACATGCTATGAGTGGGCAGGTGGGCACCCTCTTAAAACTCAGCAATTAATGCAAAGAGTTATTTCTCAAGAAGACATCGACATTTCCTGACAAGTGCACAATAAACTCTCAAGCAAATCACATAATTCGAACAATAAAATTAAGAGCTGGTTCTTATACGTCGAACATAATGAAAACATGCCTCAAGATTCGTTATAGGTACTTACCTACCGACCAGTTGTTGCGTTTATTGATCGTGATATCTTCACCAAAGAGAAATGAATTTGAACCAGGAAAAAATCGCAATCACAATGAAGCAACAACTCGTTTTTTATATGGTGATTGTGATCCATTGCTTTAGTTTCCGAGTTATTTTACATATGTACAATGTACAAAGTATATCTTGAATAATTTAATGTTCCTCTCCGTAAATAGTTTTACCTAACTCTATGATTGTAAATGATGGACTGCGTAACGTACTTACAAATCTTGGCCGCCGATTAAGACAATAAACTGATGGTGAAATGAGCGATTGATATTATCGATACCTCCAAAATCACTCCGCAAAAAAAGTTTGCAAAGTGTTTCGGGAAGAGACATTCAATTTGGATAGTTTCAGGAACAGAGCACTCAGTAACGTACTAATTTTTCCTCACGAGGTATGAGTGAACCCTGCATACAAATACAGAGGCGAAATCCTGCTATTCTGCTGATCGATGTTCCAAACGGTGACTACTATAAAAAGTTTATATTGAACTGAACCTCATACTCTGAAGTTGTAACTTTTGAATTAGATAATATAATATTACTATTGTAAATGATAGCAATGATAGCAATTTCCCATCACTTTAATTATAAACTCACGTGATTGCAGGCCGGCAAGCGCTCGTCAAAAAAAAACTGACTAGTCACCAGTCGGACTATGTTATTTCAGTTATGTACAGTACCTTGGTGTAATAGGTATATGTTTGGTTGTATAAATGAATAGCAAACAAGGCATACTTTAATGGAGTTTAAATTCATACTGAAGAACTCATTACTCGTCAGTAAGCTTCCATATGAGATTCGTAACTTTAGATTAGAGAAAGATGAAGCATGTAATTCGAGTAATCTCTTCCTAAGTACCTAATCTAGAGTGAGTTTCATGATCTCACTCGTTCCTCTCAGCTGTTCATTGTAATTGTTGTTTGTTTAGTATTTAATTGTTCTCATTTGTTAAATAATCACGCCAACGTAAGCATTTTGAAATGTTATGTTGAATACTTTTAAAGTAAGTATAGAAGTAGGTACACTCTTATAAGTCTTATATATAGATAAATGTTCTTCTTTATATCCGTAGATACCTATATTGGTAGCGTTAGTAGCGTGGATAAATACATTATAAAGGAAGAGGATTTCTACCTATAGAAATGCGGTTCAAGTGTTCAAGATGTAATATTTTTTAAAAGGAAAATAAGATGATTATAATATCGTCTTGTTAATACTGCTCAAATGAGTCACATTATTCGAGCAGTAAGACCAAGACGTATTATTATGTGGTCAAAGTCCTAACTGGGAGGATAACTTGACATGTCCCAGCTGGGTTTCGAACCTGCAATCTCTGAATTACCAATTTACCAGATCGATGCGAGCTACCGGGACTAGGTTGATCCTAAGAAAAGAGAGATAGAGTTGCCAAGACTCTCTTATTGTCATTAATTCAGTCAGACCTATATAATATATGTATGCTCTTTAGCTGGCTGTATTTGCAGGCCGAAGATTTACGATGCAGGGTCAATCCTTTTTCGTGCGGTGTGCACCAGGAATGCACACACCAATAGTGCCTTCATAACATCCCTTTAACAAATCTTTTGAATTGGAGTTTGTATTTCCTTTGAAAGCTTAGAGCGAAATTAAAGACCTATAAATTCAAGCGCTAACTTCAACATGCCTTGGTAATATCGTGTAAACTTTTGTTCTTCCCTGTATGTGATCCTCTCTGCTCCAGTCTATCCTGTATATTACTCTCTGCTCCTCACATTACTTTCACGTAAGTATCGAAACCGTTGCAACCTCACCTGTCGGTACCTGTCATCACTGTGGCTTTTCATTGAAAGTGTTATTGATTTAGGCCAATAATTAGGTTTTAAGACCTGGAGTCAAAATCGTAATGGTAATCGTCGATTTGATTTGGTCCATTTTTTTAAAAATTCAAGTCACCTTTTATAAAAGCCAAAAGACAGATCAACCTAGTATTGTTGGTCGATGTGGTTACGATGTGGTTAGACATGTAATGTAAACAATCTCTCAGCGCTGAGATCCGTGATCTGTGGTTCGGTTCCCACCCAATGCTTGGATTTTTCTTCTTTTATTTGATTTTTTAACCTAATAATAATAAAACTCTGAGAGTTAGGTGGTAGAAAATGCTTCCACTAAAGAGTAATAAGTATTATTACTGTCACCTTCAAGATTTGAGAGAATTGAGAGATAATAAAGAACAAATCAATCGATTTTTTGGTGTTAATAGAAGTTAGATTTAATATTTACAAATATGAATAGCACATTTTTACTATGAAAAATTATATATTATGCAAAAAAATTATACATATTTAATAATATTGTTTATATAATTAATATAATTATTATGTTTCAGGCCAGTTTTAAAATTATTATACTCTTTGCGATGAGCCTAGGCCAATTGTAAATAATAAGGTTTCAATTTCAACATAATATCTTGCATTAAGTTGACTGAGAAATCCTACAACTGAATATAATTATTATGGTTAAGAATTTGAAGAACATGACCTTATATTTGAGGTTTTTCACTTAGAGTTATTTCAATGAGAACTCTTTGTTTTTAAATGGGATGATATTCTTTTTTGATGGCATTGAATTTTTCATTTTTTGATTAAGTTCTTTTAAATTAAATTTGTGATGAAGTTAAGCTTTTTCCTTGGAGAGGTATGCATCGAAACCTTTTAGGTATGTAGAATACATTTATTAGTTGAATGATGAACGTTACGAATACTGACGATTTGTGACTAGGAAATAATAATAAATAACGCGAGAAAAACAGAAAAAGCTCACTTCATTCCAAACTAAAAGAACCCCGTTAATTATTACAAGATCAAATCAAAAAATGATATCCTTTTATTGTAAATAAAAAAGTTCTATTTTTAATACTACAACCTATTGCATGCCATTGAAAAAAGTTATTCAAGAAATTACCTTAAATGAGAAAATTTGAGGCAAATACAAAACAGTAAAGGTTTGGGTGCATGGGATCAACCCCGCCTTTTAGTAATTTAACTAATACAGGGTGCGGCGCGGTAATGTCCCATTTTGAATCGCTTAGTGTGAAGCCGCACTTCTAATTAGACAAGTTCAAACAAAGTTAGAAGATGCACAAACTACTAATTTTTTCGATTCAATTTAGCTCTATAGTCAAAATGATTTTATCAAAGCAACAGAAAGCTTACTGCGTGGAGAGTTATTTTTCGAAAAATAAGTGTATTGTAGCAGTGCAGCGGGAGTTTGACATTGCATACCAAACTGTAACTCGATCTGCATGGAGGGGGTTTTCATGAAGTTCCCTAGGGTTGTTGTCACTCCAATAACGCATATTTTGTTTATTAACACAGCCTGAAATGTGAAAATGGGCTTCATCACTGAAGAAAACTATCGCATCTGGAAGTAAGGAGTCAATCAGGGTTTCACATGCATTTTGTCGTTGAATAAAGTCTCGCTTGAACAATTCCTGCACCACTACCATTTTGTAGGGATGAAAATGGAATTCTGTATGAAGTATCCTCCGCAATGAACGGTCTGATATGCCAAGAGCAGCAGCATGCTTGCGAGCTGAGCGAATAGGTGACCGCAATATCGCCTCACGTACTCGTTCAACGTTTTCGGGGGTTGACACAGGCTGTGTTAATAAACAAAATATGCGTTATTGGAGTGACAACAACCCTAGGGAACTTCATGAAAACCCCCTCCATGCAGATCGAGTTACAGTTTGGTGTGCAATGTCAAACTCCCGCTGCACTGCTACGATACACTTATTTTTCGAAAAATAACTCTCCACGCAATAAGCTTTCTGTTGCTTTGATAAAATCATTTTGACAACTGAGCTAAATTGAATCGAAAAAATTAGTAGTTTGTGCGTCTTCTAACATTGTTCGAACTTGTCTAATTAGAAGTGCGGCTTCACACTGGGCGATTCAAAATGGGACATTACCGCGCCGCACCCTGTATTATCTAAATATGCATAATTATCTTACTAATAAATAACTAATAATAATAATAATAAAGGTTATTACCAGTTGAATTTCATTTTAAATTTTTTTCGAGCAAATGTTACTTTAGGATCAGTAGATTTTTTTCAAGATAATCGAAAATTAGTTTTGTCATCATACGCCGCTGCAAACACAAACTGTCGTATCTGCAAATTTTGCCATTTTCAGTTAAGAAGCGCACATAGTGGTTCGTGCTTGCTGAGAATCTTTGAAACTCACATATACGACTAACCTTAAAACTTGAATACTTCGGGAAGGAGTTGAGATACAGATACGACAGTTCGTGACGTGAAAAAGGAAGAATGTGCGCTTCTTAACTGAAAATGGCAAAATTTGCAGATACGACAGTTTGTGTTTGCAGCGGCGATTATAAGTACTGTATAAAATCAAAAAGGTACACAATAATTAGATACCTAGTATTATAATATCTTTGTTATCTTCAGCTGTATTCGGAAGCGCAATAAGTATATTAATAAGAAGCACTAATAAATAAAAAGAAAACTACCCCCCCCCCCCCCTTGCCGCATCGTACGCCTTGTAGCTAGAATTACCTGTTTTCCAATCATGCTAGATCATTAAGATTTTTTAGTTACGTTTGCTTGATTAATTACGCTGCCCTCGCTCCCTGGTCTATTTCTGTGTATGGGCCCTGGTACATGGTGGAGCTTGAATTCAAATTTGTTATCATTTTGACCGTCAAGTCCATCGACGAAGAGAGGCATGGCATGAGGGTTCGGGTACCTGCGGCAGAGACCAAGGAGTGAGAGAAAGCCTCCGCGGACCGGTTGGGGGATGTAAGGGTCTTGGGTTCAAACCCAGGGGGTGCAATTACACCCAACAAAGGGTTTTGTGGAAGAGATTGCCACAGGCAATAACCCCGCCCTTTTGGTAGGACATTAACTTCATTCTCTTTTTTTCTTGTATATTTGCTTAATATTTTTTGTTTTTCTTTATATTTCATTGTATTCTACTGTATGTATTTTTTGTTCTACCTAATAAAGCTTAAAAAAAAAACACTAAAGTTCTGCTTGAAGAAACGTGAGCAACTTCTGGTAAGTTTGACTATTGCAATGAAATAATTATCTCACAACGATGATTAAAGGAGACATAATATATTACGTATTTATTCAAATGACAGAATATCTATTTATGATGAGTGTTTTCATGAATTCTTATGATGGTGTTTTTAACTGTATACCACATGATATCATAGAGACAGCTATGTACGAAACTGAAATTTTCAACACAGTACATTGTCTTTATTCTGTTATTAGTACAAATAAAGTCAAATTGTAGTACACTATGATACTTTTTATAATTGTGCAGTGATAACACAAAAAGTTATGCATTTAGGTAAATGAGAGCAAATTTGCCATTTCCCCTCCCCTTTTTTTTCTTTGTCCACAATGTCAGTTCCATCCACTTATAATAAACAAGGTAGAATTTTTCTGCTCTGTACTTGGATGTTGCGTGGTTGATTCATACCTCATGAGGGAAAATTAGAAACGATTTGAATGGATGCTATTTACGTTCTCGTAATGCTGTCCTATCCACTTAAATTGTGAAACAGTCAATCAAAGCAATCATAGAAACAACATACTGTATAACTAACTTGGATTAAAAAAATCACTGAATACCTGTTGAACTCCTTGAACGGAAGTTCTTCCCAGAAGTTTCGTCTGCCTATTGCGGGAGCAGGCACCAGTGTCTGATTGTCGTTACTGTTGATTTCCAAGTAAGCAAATTGCTCTGGTTTGACAACGGCCCAGTTTGCGTTATGTGGTATCCTGAGAGAAAAAGTTAAGAGGCTAGTTTATAGAAAATGAACCAGATCTATCAAAAAAAGAAAAAAAAGAAGCACTAAAGCAAGTCCCGAATATTTCTTCTTGCATCTATCACTGTATTCTCTGGAACAAGAACAATCCCTCCTATTTGAAGGATAGGCATTGGGTTAACTCCCCAATCCTGTAAAAAATATTATTCTGAGAACCATCAACCAGAGAATGTGTAGTAAGCCTCAAAATTAAAGGCACAAGCAATTAATCAATTATTGGAAAAATATGCAGAAAAGAATAAGTGAATTCTGGGCGTTTTGGAGCCTCGCGGCCTGTTTCAACCCATCTCAAGACGAATAAGATTATTTACTTCCGAGAAATATCTAATATTAGAAATTGGAAGTATTGTGTTCGTTTTTGTAAAAAATAATAATATTTTTTGGCTCCGATTTCATTTTTTTCATATTTCTGGACGTTTCATAACCTCCTGAGCAACTTTGATTTTGTGTCCGTCTGTCGGTCCGTCGGTCTGTTAAAAATATTCCTTGTAACGCGCAAATCTCGGAAACTACTCAACAGATTTTGATGAAATTTTGCACACATATAGGAGACATTCTGTAGATGGTCCCATTTTAAATCGTACTAGCGGTTCTGGGTGAAAGAGACCATGCGCCTGACCACTAATTTTTTATTAAAAAATGGTCAAGTAGTAAAAGTAATTAACTTAATGTCTTTCCTAATGGGCAATAAAATGCCTTAAACATGAGTCTCCCTGGATTTAAATATGGGTTTTCTAATCCATTGATTACAATGGGTACGCAAATGTTATCTTTAACTTAAAGCTCCTTTTAGGGCGAAATTAATAGACAAACTCTATCACTCAAGTCATTGCTAAGCGTCCGATTACTTTATCTTACATAGTACGTAATCGGTGACTTAGCGCCACAGAGGTATTACAAAAACGTCTATTAATTCCGCCCCTAATTTTTGTATGGGTAAGTGTGATCATAGTATTATATTTACCCATCTTTTGCAAAGCTCGCCCCAAACGTTATGCATATATTCGATGGTCTTCTCCTCTTCCGATTGGAATTTCGTGTTCGTCTTCATGAAGTAGACGGAGTCCAGGAAATCCTCCAAGCGCTGTGCTCCTGAAACTGTTCATAGAAATTGCTTTTACAATCCCTTCCTCCTTCCACTTTTAAATTTATGGTCACAAATTTATGACAAATTTATGATGGTCCCGTCAATCTATATTAACATTAATACGAACCTCTGCGAACCGGTATCTAATGAAAGAAAGAAAAAACCAAGATATTATTGGATCAAGCAATCCACATCATGCGAAATAAAAAAGTATTAGATTCTCTAATGGCTGTTTATTAATTATTTTTTAAAATGAGGTACATGATAGATCTGACTGGAAGAGATAGACCAAAATTGCCGACCCTTTTAATGAGGAAAAGGCTTCTTCTTCCTGAAGATTAAATAAGTATTTTGTCATTAGTAAATAGGTAATACATATCAAAGGTAATACATAACAGCGTGAAATCTTGATAACCTGGTGTTTTACAAGTAAATGTGACTTGCTATTGTCGTTTTTCATTCTTTAATGTCTGAAATTTCTTTCAACCAAATACTAAATCTT
Source organism: Bactericera cockerelli (assembly GCA_024516035.1). NCBI lineage: Eukaryota > Metazoa > Arthropoda > Insecta > Hemiptera > Triozidae > Bactericera > Bactericera cockerelli. The sequence continues at coordinate 156,366 of JAMCCL010000028.1, forward strand.
AAAAAGGCAATGTTGAATTGTTGAGTTCTGAGGTGTTTAGTTCACACCGCTATAATATCATCTTACCTATTTATCTTGTTTTTAAATAATTATGTAATTATTAAATAATAAGAAAAGAATAGGTACCTACCTATCTCCATACCTGTAGACTTTCTACTATGTAACTAATGTTTTATAAATGAACATAATATCAAAAGTGTCAGATTTCCTGTAAAATATGTTTGTATTTTGAAACGAAAAAAAAACCAGGAATACGAAGAAGAAAATGAAGAAGAAGATAAAGGAGGATAAGAAGAAGATGAGTCTTTAGATTCATACGGAATTTTTCCTTGATTGTAGTTGAGGTGACAGGGGCGGTCAAGTAGTAGAAGTAAACAGGGCCTTGGTGGACTTTGACATCCATCTGGCAGATCTCTCTGCGTCCACGACAAACAGGCGATCCCCAATCATCTAAAAATAAAATAAATAAACTGGTGTGAAGACACTGGTAAATAAAAATTCATCACTCGTGGTCTCTAAGGAAAATTTCAAGTTTGTCATAAATGAATAATGAATATCCTATAATACACTGGAAATCTAATGGTTATTATGTAAAATAACCATAAAAGATGATTTTGTTAGTAGTCTTCCAAGGTTTTAATGTCTTGAAAAGAAAAAGTTCAAGTCCTCACGATGGTGAATCGCACATAGAAATATGTGGTTCAGGACGATCCACCTTTGAAATAAAATTGGCTGGAGACCATCACTCCCCCCCTCTAGCTGTAGCCAAGCTGGCTACAACAACATTTTGTTATTAAGAAAACATAAATTTCCTAGCATAATGTGAATAGTTTTCTTTCGCGTATTCATTATGAATAGATTGAATAGCAATGTCAAAAATATTGTCAATATCTTTTTTGGTTGAACTACACGTGGAACCAAGCAGTCTGCAGAATGTCAAAACCATCACTCACCTGGCAAAATCCTGCCTGTGTGTTTGATGCATCTTTCATGTATTCATTTTGAATCGCAATGCCAATTTGATTTTGGGCTGAACTAAACTTGGGATCCACCGTGTTATCATAGTCCAGAATGAAGGGCGCTAGTTTAGCCCATTCTTCGGATATTCTATGTTCTGCATGAGGGTTACTGAGCAATTCTGGGAAAAACATACATTACTATTATAATTGTTGTATGGAACAAAATTTCTTGGCCTTGCTGTTGTTGTATAACTTGTATCAAGGAGGTTGGTTCCTAAAGATACACAAAGGGATGTATTCTCTTCGCGATTACGAAACAGCTAAGTTCCACCTTGTCCTAACCCATAGAAATAGTCGCTTGCCTTTGGGTTTATGACTGATATTGAATTATTAGTTGAAAAATTGTCCATTGATAGAGTTAGTAGCAGTAGCACTGATAATATTATTATTATCAGACCAGACCGGATGACTTCAATATTTATCTTATCAATATCTTAAGCAGTTATCCGCACTTTTTCTTAACTCTTCTAATTGAAGAGGAAGAGTCATGATCGAGGTGGTTTTGTTTATAATAGTTTCTATTACTGCTATCTCATACGCCAATTTCATAATAATTTTGATTTTTAATTTCTTGAGCTAATATGTCTTTTTAAAATTTAAATGCTCTTTTTGGCCATTGCTGTATGTAGCAAGTTCATGAACTACAGAACAAAGTGAATACAAAATCTCTTATTTGACGTTCTTAACAGGGTTGGTGTTAGGAAGGGCATCCAGCGTTAAAAGTGTAAGTAAAAGTACCAGAACCAAACAACCTCAACCATGGGGCAGAGTTTGATCGATGCTGACCTCACATAGGTTTGGGAAAAGGTACAAAGGAAGAAGAAGAGACAAAGATAGATAAATCTCTGCCTTTTAGTATTACCTGCACCGATGTAGAAACCCTCAGCATTGCTGACACCTACAAGCCAAGGAATGTCGACTCCTTCAGTACTGGACATGTGTATAGCAGGATAGTCCGGTATAAGCGGATCAGAAGCAAAGCTGTCCACCACAGGGCCCAGGGTGACACAGGGTTATACATGATGGGCTAAACAATGAATTATTTAGAAATTATATTTATTGTTCCCATTAAAACTAGGTTCTATTAAAACCTGTGCTTCGTTGCAGTTGCTACCGAAAAGTTTGTGAACGTGGTGTTTTCCCCAGCGGCTCGAAAAAATGAAAGCTAAATCAATAATAGATAGGTGCCTATTATTATTATTATTATTATTAGAATGAGCTTCTTTTCTTTGAAGTTTGAACGGCTTTTTTAATGAAATGTTAACATGGGAAATCTTATACAGGGTGTCCATTTCCCGTATCTCAAGAACGGCTGAAAATATAGACAAACGCAAAAAAGAATATTCCTTAAAAAAAATTGAGGATACAGTTTTAAAAAATTGGCCAGTATACCTAGGCGATTTTTTAAGTCAGCTGGGCAAGGACCAAATTTTAAAATCTTAAATGGAATGGTTTATCTTGTGGCATTGTGTTTTGTTAAAGGATCCATTGAGAGAAATTCATTACAACAAATTTTAGTGAGCTACGACATACCGTTCTCGAGTTATATGGTCGGCCATCCTGGCTAATATCCCTATGTTCTGACCTATAACTCATTAACCTAAGTTTGAGAAGTATAAATTTTGTTGATATTAATTTCTTTTATCGATACCTTTCGAACAAGGTATAGATTGTCCGTACCAGAGTTGCTCGAACTGCATCAAAGAGGAATGTAGCGGGTCGTTCCCGCAAGCAACTTATCATGGTGGTGCTGCCGTTTACTGGACAGCCGACATGGTTTGCTAGAATTTGTGTCTTGTGGGGTAGATCCTCTGCCAGGGCCCATGGAGACAGCATCGTGCCACTCATGGAGATGGCTCTGTGGAACAGACCTACAGAGAGACAAATAGTCCAAAGTGAGAACGATGATTATTTTTAAACCGTTTTTGGGCGTCCATTATAGTCCTTCCACCACTGGAAAATAATAATCTGTAATTATGTACCTATATCTCACGATATCATTTAATATACATATTCACTTAATTAAAGAGTAGGTTATTCCCATACCATAATATACCTCTATTTGAACTTCTCAGTCGGAATAGGATTTTTGTCTATCCACCAATTTAGTAAGTAGGTACCTGATGTAATAAGAATACTCGACAATTTTTGTACCTTTGGATTTCTTAGATAGCATGTGGAAGTGAACACTGGCGCCCCCTGCGAAACTCCCAGCGATAGTGACCGCCTCCTTGTTGCCACCAAACGCTTCGATATTCTTCTGTATCCATTGTAGCGCCATGATCTGGTCCTTGAGTCCCATGTTGCCGGGAACTACCTTATCGCCTGTGCTTAAAAATCCTGCGGAAAAACAGTGGTTATTGAGTACAACATAAGTTCCTTTGTGGGTAATTCATTAGACTGGAGAGTTTGACAGGGATGATATATTTAATTTAGCACATACTCTATAGCTATAGATACATAAGTTAATACTCAAAACTTTATTTGTTTAGTCTCCTAAGATATGCGTATATTTGCGATGTATTTGGGAATTGTAGGTTTTACAGTTAAAAGGTATCGCCGGCGCTCCTAACACAGTGCGCAGAATTTTAAATAGAGAGATACTCTTTTTGAGATACTTTAAAAGAGTAATATTTAAAAGTTTCACTACCAAAGGGTCCAAGCCGATAGTTGATTTTGACAAACACGAATTTATGATTCGCCAAAAAGGTGGAAGGGTCGTAGGCTGTTTGTCTCCATACATGAAGGATCCTCCATGAAAGTAGACGATCACAGGCAGTCGTTCTGAGCTTTGCATAGCTTGGTAAGGAAGCTGGCAGAAAAGAAATTTACAAGAATTGTTTAATTCAAATTACATCTTTACAGAATTAGCTATTAGCCCTGTTGTAAAAAAGAAACGATCAAATTTCAACTTTCGATTTTTGAGTTCCTGGTAAAACGAGTGAATAAGAAAACGAATTAATAATTTCATGACAGTTCTTTAATTTCCCCACCTAAAAACCAACGCATCTTGTTTGCAAAATGATTTCAATCAAAGACTTACCTACTGTGGTATACTTCTAACTTTACACAGAGGTAGTAGGTAACTTATTGTTTAATCCACATTCTCATAAAAATACCTACCTCAGTGGTAAAGGCGGCACTGTGTGAATCCACAGAGATTCCAGAGGTCGCGGGTTCGAAAGCCAGCCGGGGCAAGACAAGTTATCCTCCCATTTGGGATTTTTACCACCTAATAATACGTCTTGAGCTTACTGCTGAAATAATGGGACTTAATAGTCCTGATCGGGCAGTATAAATAAAGCTACATTATTATTCTATTTTCAATCTGAAGAACAATAAAACCAATCTCTATGAAATTTTACATTTTGTTGCTCAAAACGTTTAGCACAAAATGTTGGTTCTTTTTACCAGCGGGGTGTAAATACTGAGATAGAGGCAGTCCTCCTGCCCGGCAATTCTGTTGGAGCCCCCCCAGACATGCCGCAGCTGAATGCACTCCACCGCATTTCCGCGCTCCTTGGTCCCGTTCCAAATACCGGTCCACTTATTCGGTGTCTCAGGGTCCTGTAACCAACGACAACTTTACTGGTGAATTCAAAATTCTTTATCTTCTTTGTGTGGCATGATTTCTTCAACACTGGAACCTATTCTCTTTAATATGTAATATACCAAGCATATTCATTGGTATTTTATTCATTCATACCTACCTGTTACTGGATAACTCCGTGTCGTAGGTAGGTACTACTCATAGTACTCATATGCATAATAGGTTAAAATAATTTTTTATGAAGTCTTAAAAGATTTTTTGGGGCAAGGACTTTGATTCTTATAGACCTCTCTTTAAATAAATGTTCATGAAAAAAAAAGATTTTTTCCGTTTTTCTTATGATCCTACCCTATTACAAATCTAATAAAAAAAACTGGTGTAAACATCACACGACTTTCCTTATCCCCCAAAAAGAAGTCGAAATCCGCCACTGGTGACTCAACGGTAAAAGATAGCTGAAAATCAATGCCAAATTCGTAATCAACACTTCAAAATCATTGAATTTGCTAAGTCACAACCCCCATTCAGGGCGTGAACCCCTATTATTTTTTTAATCCAAGAAAATTTTGTTCTTTAACTTTTTTGTATCTTGAACCAATTCAAAGAAGCGGCTCTTGCGGCCAATATTTGCGGCCGATTTCAAATAAAAGTTTCGTGGTTCGTCTGCAAAATTAATTTGCATACCAAATTTTAAGTCTCTAGCTCCCACCGTTAAAACTGGGTAGGTCAAATTTTTGACAAATACAATACTTTCCTTATTATAGGATAAGGAAAGTAATAAAAAATAATTTTGCCAAGTGATGCTTTCCATCTTAATCTTTTGGTACCTTAATTTCTGTACGATTAAAAATAATTTGATACCTGGAGATTACTGAGCTATTACGAATTTATTTTAAAAATGGAAAGACCAATACATTTGAAATTAAGTATTTGAAGGAATTTTTCGAAATAAGTGTGCAAACTCTTATCTGTAACTTAAGGGTCCGGATGATCCCTTTTATCTGTAACTTGAGGGTCTGGATGATCCGTTTTATCTGTAACTTAAGGTCTGGATGATCCCTTTTTTCTGTAACTTAAGAGTCTGGATGATCCCTCCTATCTGTAACTTCAGGGTCTGGATGATCCCTCTTACCTGTAAACTTGAGGGTTCTGGATGATCACTCTAGCAAAATAGTAGAGAGATTAACTGAAAGCTTATGATTGATAAGAATATTTACCTTGAATCTCCTCTCCCCTACGGGTGGTTGAGCATAAGGAATGTTGTGAAAGGTATACACTTTAGTGAACCCTGTGTTCGACGGATGGGCATATGTTTCGTAATACCCCGCCACCACCCCTTGCTGCGTGGTAATTCTGCGGACGAAAGCAGGATCGATCCTTATGATATGTCCATGTGCTGGCTTAAGCCTAGCCGCTGCAGCCTCCTTGGCAGGTCCCTTTCTAACACACGTGATAGCCTGTATGACAGATACCAGGACTATGACACGAATAATCAGTATCATATTGCAGACAAGTCAGCAGAACGTTAGGTGATTGCCCAAAGATGCGGGATTAATGTTGTATAACTATGGTATCACCTGTGGGCAAAATCAGTTTTAAGCATTATTAAGCTCTTAAAAATTGTTGAGAAATTCCTATAAGCTTACAAATGAGAATGAAGTTAGTACAGGTATTTTAGACATTACTGGGATATTTTGATTAATCGGACATTTGATCAAACCCCACGGAATCATGGATTTTTCCTGGAATAAAACTGCTAAAACCAAGAGTGATACATCGAAGCATTCTGAAATTTAATACCATTGGTTACCATTGGGTTTTCTATTATTTACACAGAATGTTAACATAAATTAATAAAGCATACAACACGATCTGAGTATAGAAAATTGTTACTACCTGATTCATTTATCTATCAACTCTTGATTTATCACTTTATCCGGAAGAAAAATTCATGATTTCGTGGGGTTGATCAAAGATCCGTTTGATCAAAGTGTCTTGTGAGGAGTTGATGTGTGGCGGAATGTAACGTAGATTTGAATATATAAAAAAAAAATGGCGCCTGTTTTCGATCCATTTCGATTATGCAAAAATTTCTTCTTTTTGTCCGTTAGCTTAATATTTTCTTTTCTACGTAGACAGAGGTGAAAAGTCCAGATATAGGGTTAGCCTATATCAATACTCGTAATATCTTAATATATAAATGTCAAAGTCACTGACTGACTGACTGATCATCACTGTTTCTCCGAACTGGTAAGTCCTAGGAAGCTGAAATTTGGTAGGTAAGCGTCTTATAGTCTAGATGTGCAATAAGACGAGATTTTTCGAAATTCCCACTACAACATCTGCCATTGGCGAAAAAGGACTTTTTGCTTTCACGGCCATGCCTCGGCCCGCAAAGAGGGCGACAGCCCGCTAGTATAAAATAAAAGAGTGCGACAAAGTTTCTATCCAGATGAGTGTTTAAAGGTACTATTTTCCCTACGCGTCTCGCGGCTGTGTCTGCTTCTGGGGACTCAGGACGGGACGCAAGGATTGCGTCCTGGTGCGAGAAATTTCACCCCGTGCGAGAAATTCCACACATCAATTATGTGCTTTATATGATAAGTTCCAAAAAAAAAAAAATTGTTGTTGTTGAATACGGATTCATGTGCTATATTTATGTACGCGTGAACCCACCCTGTAAAGATGTCCTTCTGTAAAGATGATCCATGACCTTTCAATTTTTTTTTTTTTAAATCGCAACAGATAGGAGCTTGTAGTAAGTGCGAATGGAATGACCAGACTTAAAAAACGTATTTACTTAAAATGAACTTATTGGTTCTTAGCCCTTATAGAGTGGTCTTCATATTGAGTCACAGACGCATTCGTGAGACGCGTAAGAGAGAATTGTACCTCAAACTAACTCTGTTACGGCGAAAATATACGGCTTTATACAAAAATATACGTGAATTAATTAACGTCAAGACTAATTTACCTCACTGTGAGAAAGCGCTCGCAAAGTCTTTTTTTTTTGCTAAATGAAAATGAAACAGTGTTTCAGGGCGAAATTAATAGTCAAAATCGACATCTTAAGTCATGACTTAGCATTGATTTTTCTCATCTAAGCTAACACACAATATCTTAGACTTAGCTCCACAGAGGTATTACAAAAACGTCTATTACAATTGCGCCCTTAAAGTTTCAACTTAAGGGATTATAGTTTGATTGATAATCTGGCAGCCAGTCATCACGATATTCACGATCATAGTACCTGTAGTTGTGGTTAAAAATAAGAAATGAGAAGTGTTAGGAAAAGATTTGGACCAAAAGGACTCATTCCTCGCTATAGAAGACGAAGAAAAGTATTGGGAATACTGTTTAGGTCCCCAAAAAAGAAAGAGAAAATACCAGATTTACAAGATTAAATGAAATACAGACAGCCAACCCTATCAATATACTCAGTCAAAATGACTTGTTACAAAAAGCCGTAATAACCTCCTGAGACCTAAATGTGCTTTTAAAAGTACATAAGACAACTTCACATTCACACTACTATCTTCTCTCAAAAACCGTCGGAAATTTTTGAAAATTCCATGTACTTTTAAAAGTACGACAGGTCTTAATCAGTACTTTCTGGAATACATGCCGAGGACTCAAGCAGTATCTGTCTTATGTACTTTTAACAGTACATCCAGGTCTAAATGAGTACTTTCGGGAAAACATGCCCAGGTCTCAGGAGGATAAAAAAATTGAAAAAGGGCGTGATTAATAAAATTGTATGATCCATACAAAAAAAAATTATGATCTATTTTCACACGTTTGACAAAGTCTTAAATTTTCTTAAAAATGACTATGGAATTTCGAAACTAATGAAACACAGGAGACAAAGAGGGACTCAAAACGTACTAATTCAGTACTTAACTGTCAATAAAGAGGGAAACTCGGATTACCTTTGTCTGATGAGCTTTCCTAGACGAGTGATACCTCGGGGTTTTTTTCTATACCTTTTATAGCCACACGGGAGAAAGCTCATTAATCTAGCCAACTTATTACTGTCATAACAGATAGAACAATTCTAAACCAGACGCTAATTACCAGCCACATTTGTTACATTGACAGATTTATGTTTTCACTAATGGCGGAAAATATTTAATATTTTGTTCGAGTAAATACCTACAGATGCCACAGTTGTTCGAAACTTTGCATTCCGAAAATTAACTGAAACAATGGGTACATAGGTAATAGTAATGGTATTTAATGAGAAAAATGTGAGAATAGACATTGTTTTTATACAATTTACTTGAATAGGAGTAAAAGGCTACTTAACACATAGACGACCGCATGTTTTTAGTAAATTCTCCCGTGGGACCGGCGATGACCGGCAATATTTTTCCTGTTAAAAGAGTTTCCTGCTTACAAAAGTTTTAAGCAGGAAACAAATAGCTAAAGGACCTCGAGTTTTTTACAGTCAGTTTATAGATTATAGAGAATTCTACTTATACAAGCCTGCTTTCGCAACCTGGTTTTATCCGGGTTTTGACAGTATTATGAATGATCATAGCATATACATATATGCCGGACAAAGGGCAGAGACCAATCATACTTAGAAATAAATCCACAAGTTGGTTTTGTCCTGAGAATGAAAAGGTAATGCAAAAGTAAACTACGTTTTAATTAATATCGCGTATCAATAACTAGGAATTGCTCTGGAACATTCACCCAAAAGCTGTGTTACAGTTGTTCCCTTGTCTACACATGTATCTGTTAACATCCCTTAGTCACGAGGTCTAACGGTATTACTCATCCTCATTACCGCTGCTCAACATATATTACTCATCACATCATAGCTAAGAGGATACAAGATACATGCATGTAGGAAACACTTGAGCTCGGTGAGCTTAATGTTATTTTTTAAATAATAATAATATCGCCTTATTTATACTGCCCGATCAGGACTATTAAAGTCCCATTATTCCAGCAGTAAGCCCATCAAGACATATTATTATGTGGTAAAATCCCGAATGAGAAGATAACTTATCATGTCCCGGCTGGGTTCGAACCCACGAACTCTGGAATCTTTGGATTCGCAGTGTGCCGCCTTTGCCACTGAGCTACGGGGACAGACTTTTTTAAAAAATTCAAAATGATGAGAGCTTACTTAACAGCTATGAACTTATAGCTGGGTAGTTTGGTCCCCCTATTTTAATGCGCCCAATAGACCATAGTAATATAGTTGTAAGCGACGTTAAGCCCAATCTAAAGGAAATTTTCTTCATAACAACAAATTGCATGCTATGAAAGTGCAATAATTAATACGAATTATTCAACAGAGAGTCTATATCAATGTCCTTTTGAGAAATTTCTCCTTTTCTGTCCACGAGAAAAGTTGATAATTTTTTAAAATATGGAGATTGTTCATTTCCTTTCAGTATCCACCCCCTGCCATTTCCCTTTTGTTTATTTTTCTCTCCAAATTTCAATTTAGAAATCTCTTATCATTTATTTCTCCAGTCTCCTCGGATTGTATGTTATCTCTACCTCACCCTCCGCTATGACCTTGACCTTTGCGTAATATTCATGTTTTCCATCACTTTTATCACTTTAACTTTTTTCGTTATTATTTTTTCCATTTGAAATATTATATTTTTTTTCCCCTTCTCCTTCTTCTCCCCTCGTCCTTGATTCTCCTCCTCCTCCTTAAATTTCATATTTTTTAATTCCTACCCCCCTTAGCAGTTTTTCCTCTCCCACCCCCTCCACTTTCTCTTTTTATCTCTTATTTTTTTAATCTTTTCGTTTTACTACACACAGATTTTTCTGTATTTATTTAACTCCCAATGGCGCTTTTTTGCGTCTGTTTTTACCGCAATTGCGACGGTATTTATTTTAATATTATTTGAGAAGTAAACGCTGGAGTGCCATATTCAAAATAATTTTCCATAGCATTTGTCAGTTAGGTATTTGAGAAGACAAATGATGTGGATGGTAATTGTAATAAAGCTCATAAATTCTGTATCCCTTTTGTATTCAACAGAAATGTTTGTCATTGAAATGTTTCAACAAGTTCAGCACTCGAACTCAGAGCTGATTTCTACCATCAAGGTCCATGGGATGGTCAGTTTGAAGGGTGGGCCAGTGAATCGTCGACTTAAATTGGGATTGGGTTGATTTCTGTCCAACATTACAACCTACTATTAACTTCTTGCACAATGACAGTATCGCATACTAAACTATGATAGATGCCATTATTAAGGATCTAGTCTACAGCTAAATGATATAGCTGAGGCTGTGTCACTACTTGATGTAGGCCGGACACCTGTGAATAATGCTGACAAGAACCGTACCTATTCCTAGCCTGGGTATGTGTGTATTACGCGCCATAGGAATAATGGTGCTATAGCCTAGCTAATAGTAATAATATATCAATACTTATAAATATACAGGCTACGCTATACCAATGTTTCGAGGATCCTCTATTTCTCGTTATTTTATGCATTATGCCAATATGGTTCACGGATGAATATTTTTCTGTCAATATGGTCTCATTAATATATGGGTTTTGTAGATTGTCATTTTCGCACATCATACAATGAGGTTCCAGCAAGGAAATGTTCCTTATAAAAACACCAGGTGTTGTTGATAGTAAATTGTACAGCTATTGAGCCATATACCTACTTGCAAATAATTTTTTGTAGAGGTATTTTTATAGTATCAAAAGAACCTACTGCCCTTCCTATTTTAGTAATGGTCGCTATCCCATAAATTGATTTTTGTGGACTAAGACGAGCTGTCCTTGCATTTCAGAGGACCCGACAAGAGACTATCAAGTTTTTTCATATCACCCCTGTACTACTAACTAGAGCAACACAGCCATAATAATTTACACACAGGTTGTTAGGTACCTACAGCTGAGTCGTCATCCTTATTTCCACATTATCTACATCTATGCCGTCCTTACTGAAATTTTCATCAAAGTAATTTACTATGTTTGCTGAACACTCTGAAAAGTTCAAACTCTGAATATTTCCTTTATGGAGCCGCACAATCATAGGTACTTACTTACTTACCTTTTTGTAATTAATGAGATAGTAAACTGTTCCGACTTGAGGTATCGGATAACACAGTCTCTGATCTCCCATATAGGTATCTCTAGGGTCGGGAGGTACCTTGCATATCACTTGGTATATGATACAGCTGATTTGACCTACTTCACTGAATCGTACGGTCCATTATTAGTACTCTGACTATAAATATTCTAGGCAGACAACATTATACAAAAATAAAATACATCCATGAGCGTATTATCTATTGTGAGAAATAAGTACCTCTAAGATACATATTGCAAATTTTCATTTCCAATTCATAGAGAATGAAAATACAATAATCAATCAATATTGAGGTAGGGAATAGATTGTAACTTGACTAGTAGGTAGGTTGGTAGGTATCATTTCGTTGGTAGGTATCATTTGATAGTCTTTTTATTTCTACCTATTGGATACGCTGGTATATCACCATAATAAAGTGATAGAATACACAATTACATAGACTTTCAAGAAGTCAAATGGTACTTACACGCCATAGTTCACACTAATCAAGTTCCTTCCTGCGCAGATGCTAACAGATGGTTTTTTAAATATGAATAATGGATATTGAAAAAAATATAACGACTCAGGGCAAAGCCGTTCATATTTTTTTCAAACGTCACCTATTACCTAATAATAATTATCTTTTGTATTTTTTGTTTTCAGGTAAAGACACTTCTCTATGTAAATTGCTCTGGAGTAGCCCGTAAGTAGTAAGTTCAATAGTGATAGTGCATGGAAGCATGCAATATCCAGGTTTCTCTTATAAATAGGTTTTTTTCCTTTATAGAGAGGTAAATTAGGCCTGGAAATTGTTATCTTTTACTTCAGGTATCTCTTATATCCTAGTCTCGACTGTATAATACTTGCATGGAGTACCAACAGTTTCATCCAATATATATGTAGGTAGGTCAATAGCAGAGTACTGAGTTGCAGACTGAGGGGGTAACTAAGAAATTATTTTTCCATCTGTTTGAATATTAAAACGAAAATTTGAATTCCTCATTAATATAATCAAAGTTCTAATGGAAAAAATTGTGTATAGGTCAAATTTTCAACAAATACAATACTTTCCTTATTATTGGATAGGGAAAGTAAAAAAATGTAAGTTTATAAACTTTTATTTTGCATTATAATGCAAAAATAGAAACAAGAAACCCACAATTCATAATAGGACCAGATAGTTATTAAAATTATCATTGACAGAAACTCATATCTCATCATATCAATGTAGGTATATCTACAATATGGAGATGTCCATTTTATAGTTTCACTAGAAAAATAAAACCCTAAATATACTTATACTTTTCCTCAACAGCGAAAAGTTCCACCAAAATAAAAATGAGTTAAAACTTTAAATTAATAAATGAAAATGGTTCCAAACTTTCTCCTGTTTTGAACAAATAAAAGTTAACTTGTCCTCACTAGCAACAGCGTCGAACCTCTATCTACAAGGCCTATGGTAATAGCTGCATTAACGCACTAGATTTCAAAACAGAAAGTTTTAAAGTTGGACGTAATAGATGCCTTTTTAATTAATTAAAGCTAAACTGTTGGAAATTACTACCTAGAAACTCTGGAAAGTAATCCTACAATTCTCTGAAATGTGTTGTGCCTATACTACTGCCTACACTAAAATGTATTATTGGGTCAGTTTCACACTTTGACATTATAGTAATATAAACGTAGTGTACATCACACAACTTTCCTCAACTCTCGAAAATGACTCAAATCACTCAAATTCCTGCACTGATGGCTATCTAAATTTATGACTTTTTACAATTTCTCTCTGAAACGGGGGCTTATAAATGGTGGAGGGACACTAGGGAGATGAATGAGCTTTGCGTTTGGCCATGGCGGCTGTTTGAAAATTGGGCTTTTGCTATGCAAAGGAAGAACGAGGTCATGGCTGCATTATAATAAAATGTGTAAATATTGTATGAAGTTTACATGCCTAGTTCTGTTTCGAAATTAACCAATGACAAATGCAAATAAGATAAATAATAATACTATTGATATATTATACAGTGGTCGATTTTGGGTGGAAGGTTCTGCTCCGTAAGGAGATGAGAACCAGGACACACTAAGTAGAGCTATTTCAGCAGAGTATTAGCTCGAATTCGACTTCCAGAGTCGACAAAACATTCGTATTTATAATATGTTTGCAAGAGACACTCTCTGGTGCGCGGTGTGACCCAGTACCTCAGTGGGAATTATTGTGTTTCCCTTGTCGCCCCATCAGAGGGCAGAGGCATTCAAAGAATATACTCAACCCAGGCTGGGTGAGTTTAATGTGAGTGGCTGGGTGAGGTTTAAGTGGGTAGCAGGTTGGTGAGTTTCCTGCTAATGGAGGGTAACACCTCCGTTGTGGCTATGACCATGCAGTTGAAAGCGACGTTAAACCCAAAGTCAAAAAAAAGAGGCTCAACATAGATAATTGAACAAGATGTGATAATGATGACTGAAAAAGAATAATGGACGCACGGCCTGGTGAAAAGTTCTGGCTCGACTTCACAGGAGTGTAAAGTTTCCTTCAGAAGCCTTTTCACTCTGAGGTTCCACGCCTGTCAAGCTTTCCGCCGGTGCTCCTACATCCCCTCTCTCCTCCGATACACATTAGTCGAACTTCTCAAAGAAGTTTAACTTTCCAAAGTTGCGCTTGTAATTTTCTTTAATTACTTGTACAGGAGCGCGTTTTGAACAAGACTTTTTCCAAGGATTATATAGTAGTGTAAGAACTCAAAGTTAGGAACAATTATTGAGACAAAGACATTTAACAGATGCGAAAAGAGAGTAAACCACCTCTAGAAACGTAAAACATTATAATGAAAGTTCAAATAGGTTTTCTGAACAAATCTGCCACAAAGTGTTGGGAACTGTTGATTTACTCTGGGAATTACTGCGGTCCAATTAAATTATTTGTATATATTTTATTTTAAAAAATCTCGACAGAAAATATGTACTGTGTTGGTAATTTACCTACCCTCTCAATTTTTTTTTAAAATCAAAGTTTTATGAACCCATTTGTTTGAAAATGGGACAAAGAAAGTAAAAAAAGCCTGGTGCGACAATCGGGGTTGTATACTTAATGCATACCATTTATTTTCATTACTATTTTATTTTTAAAGCATACCCTTATTATTGTAACGAAGGACAGTGATCACCATCATCTTAACCATCTACCAAAGAGTATTAACGTGCACTGTAGTCAAAGTAATTACCGCGCTAGTCTGGTAATCCAGATAGAGAAGGGTTTGGTTTGAATCCCACCCAGTTCATGAATTTTTTGCAATGAATTTTTTTCTCATTAATTTGATTTTTGTGACCACAATAATAATAAGATTCTGAGGGTTAGGTGGTAGAAAATGCTTTAAGCATTAACCTCGCCTGGTGGTTAACCCCACTAAAGAGTGTTATTATTAAAATGTCACTTACTATCAAAAGTGAACATACAATTTCTGTCTCTTAGTCCATGACTGGCACTCCTCTAGATGTATCTGGTTACAAAAATGTTTAGTAGGTTACCCCGTGGCATTTGAACTTAGCCTTCTGCTATCCATATACCATCCACAATCTGCCTCCATATTAGATTTATAGGAGAAGAATAAATCAGATTCCGTGAATTAATTAAGCGTCAGGCTGAGGACCAAGAGGTGAGATACTGGACGATAGGACAATGATTTAATTAATGTACAGGATGGAATGTGCTTGAGAAAAACTATGTTTGCCATATGGTTAGTCCCACAAATGCAGTCAGCTCTGTGTATCGTAGTCAAGTGGTTAACGCGCTTAGTCTGGTAATCCAGTAGCGTATTAGGGATCCGTTGTTCGAATGTCACCCAGTGCATGATTTTTTCCTCATTTATTTGAGTTTGGTGACAATAATAATTAAGACTCTGATGTGAGGGGTAGAAAATGCTTTAAAGCATTAACCTCGCCTGGTGGTTACCTTCCCACTAAAGAGATGTTATTATTATTATTATATATTATTATTATTATTAGCTCTGTTATTGACTCGGACAAGGATTTTCTTCACAAAAACCCGCGAAAGTCTACCGCCTACAATAAGACAATTTTTTTGTGAAAAATGGCTTGTCAGTTATATATTACATCGTTGAGAAAGTACCTATACATCTCTAAGAATTAGGCCGAGGCTACGAAAGGAGCGTCAAGCGGTGAGCGGTAAGCGGCGAGCGGCAAAATGACATTTTATGTTCACATTTAAAACAATGGAAATGCTTAGTATAGGGTTTCATCTTAGTAGCGGCAAGCGTCAAGCTTTTTTTATCGTAACCACCTACTATAATAAGCATTTCCATTGTTTTAAATGTAAACATAAATTCTTATTTTGCCGCTCGCCGCTTACCGCTCACCGCTTAACGCTCCTATCGTAGCCTCGCCCTTATGGTTTTAACATTTCGCTAATTAGAATTTTAACTGCGGCAATACGCCCCCTATCTCATATTTTCTAGTAAACAGCACTGATGTAATATTCACCCCACATACACATGTAGTGGGAGAGCTACCGGGTTTTAAGGGATCACTTTGTATTTTGTTAATACACCAACGGTAAAGAGTTATTTCCTTATCACCAAATTTAGGGAAGACAAATAATTATAGTTAAAAAATCCTTTTGAAAAACTTACTTTTTATTAACTTTTTCTCTGATATTTCTATACCACAATGAAACTTACGTTGTTCATGATTGTATCAGAAGCGCTTATGATGGCAAACATATCATTGGAAACAAGACAAAACATAAACTGTATACGCTTAACGTAGGAATCTAGTAACTTTACATCATGGTACAGCTTATTGTCTACCTACGAATGAATGGACCTGCAACTATAAAAATCCTCTACTTTATGAGATGATAATTTATTCAATGCTCAATCTTATCTTCTTCGCGTGTCGTAAGGTTAAGGATCTGTGACGACTGTGACCAATTGACCATAGCCCCTTCTTAATACGTACTCGTCTCTAGACAACACAAAAATAATATTAAGTTGAGTAGGTATTACCCTGGACATACAAAAAGGAGGCGAATCAAAGGCGTAGCCAGGGGGATGGGGGCCTATACAATACATAAAGAGGTTGTGTACCAATATCAGTCTATGAATTTTCATAGAACATAGAGGCCTAAGACTTTTGGTGAACAGAGACAAATAATAAGGTATCTTATTAGATGGTAAAAGTGCCATTGGTAATAACCCTCGTGCATTGGTTAGCTTTGTGTTGAATTTAATAGTAATAAGTAGGAAACCAGATTTATAACTACCACAGTCATTGGTAGATCGCGACTCTCTTATTTGCTCTATGGTCGACCTGAGGACTGGCTCACTGCGGTTCAGATGAGATTTGCATTGGTGCCTTGACCCTCCTTGACCTGTTAACATTCCAGTAACTCCAGAAGATAAGAGAGAGAGAGAGAGAGAGAGAGACAGTCCAAGTTTAAATTGAATACCTATGTAGCTATAATTTACATTAAATTGGCCAAATTTAATCATACTCTCCAAAAACTCTAACTCTCAATAAAAAAATCTGATGTTGCTGACCTCGTCAAAGTGGGTAAACCATGGAACTGACACCTTTTTATGTCTCATTTCAAAAAAACAGTTAGTCGAAGTTATAGCACGCAACTTTTGCCACTCCTAATATTGCTTCATACATACTTGTAAAAGAGAAAAAATATAAATTAATTGTATGTTCAATGTTCAAATTATCATTGGAATTGCTCGAAATATCTTGCTATTTTTTTGCGAGAGATGACTATTAGTAAACTTGGGAGGATTTTTTCTTAAGATTGGGGGAAATACCAATTCTTATGGCCAGAACAAACGTAAAATGTGGAAAACTTGCAATGGGGGAATATCTTTAGATTTCTCTCACTTCGCAGGTATGCACTCAGTCAGAAAGAGAATAAATCTAGCATCAAAGGGAGGCATATCCTGATAAGGTTAAACGGCAATACCGGCGTCCCGAAGCTGATAGTCCGCTAGTTAGATTATAAACAGCGTTAATAAACATAAAATTCAAAGTTATGATATTTCTAATAAATCAAACAAAATTAAGTGAAAAATTCACCATAATTTTTCCAATCCCATCATATTTTGTGCTCTAATGAAAATTCAATCAATGATATTTTTCAATTTACGAAAATTTATCATTCCCAGAGACAGATGTTCAAAGGAGATATCTGAGATATTTCCCTCTTTTTTATCCAGTGGAAATAAATTTATCTCTTGGTTAATGTGACTAAAGTATATTTATCTACGGTAATGGAGAAAATGCAATTCTCGACGTATTCAAGATGAAAGTGATTTATTGCGGTCTGGCCTTCTTTTAGAGATGAGACAGCGCGGTCCCTAGAGCTTTGGGGAAAGTTAATACAATTTTAGAGAACAAAATAAATATAATTACGAGTGATTCGCTCCTTGTAAATTAAACAGGATCTCTCAGTCTCGGTCCATTAGAGAAGTAGATACCGTGTTACCGTGGCTAAGCGTGCGACAGACTAGAGATCCAGAATATTCCCACACTAATTTCAGTACCTTTACTTGAAACTAAATATTGTGGTTATTACTTAAGAATTATTAGGTTTTTACTCCAATAAAAGGCAAACCAACGTCTCGTGTACTTATTGTTTTCCCCAAGTCCATTTTAATATTATTATACCTACCTGCTAGATAATAAGTATAGGTATGTTGTAATTTTTCTTAGGTAGGTATCTCTAAAAAAATCTGGTGTAAACATCACACGACTTTCCTTATCATATTAGGAATATAAAACGGGACCAAAAAGCCACTGGTGACTCAAAGGTAACAGTTAGCTAAAAATAAACATCAAATTCTAATCAGCACCTTAAAAACATTGGATTTGATATGTCACAACCCCCATCTAGGATGAATAATAAAAAAGTTAGTCCAAGCGGGTCCCCCAAAATACCGGTAAAATTGGGGCCCGAGTTCCAAAAAATTCAGATATCAAAAAAAATTATGAGAAAAGACCCCTATTATTTTTTTAAATCTAAGAAAATGTTGTTCTCTAACTTTTTTTGTATCTTTAACCAATTCATAGAAACGGCGCTTGCGGCCAATATTTGCGGCCCTGCGGCCGCATTCTGCGGCCGATTGCAACCATAAGTTTCGTGGTTCGTTTTGGTGTATGAAATTAATTTCCATACCAAATTTCAAGTCTCTAGCTCTTTACTGTTCTTGAGATATCCTGTCACACACACACGACAGACAGACAGGACAGACAGACAGACAGACCACGGACCAATGGGCTGAAAACAACTTTTTTGGTATCCTGAGGCTATGATTCGTCCAGAAATGTGAAAAACTGGGTAGGTCAAATTTTCGACGAATACAATACTTTCCTTATTTATAGGATAAGGAAAGTAAAAAAAAATAGGAGGACATTCTGAACTTGAGCTTAAAGAGAAACGGCTCTACAGCAGAAACGCTGACCCAGGACCCAGGATTAAAGAAGGGCGATAGGCATGAGACATACCTACACGTACCATACCGGCTCTTGCAAAGACAAATGCTAATCGGAGTGTTAACTAGAGATCATTTTAAGTCTAATAGTGAAATTAACAGTCCATTGCATACGAGCTCCTGATGGCCGATGAAAAAATGAACACAAAAAAGATGGGTGCAAACAGATTCTAGAATGAGCTGTTTCGATTTTAATATTGAGTTAATGTTGATCTGACCAACATAGAGGTTTTCCAATTGAAATTGTATAAATATCAACTATGCAATGAAAATTTAAGAAAAATTCAAAATTTAACGGATCAAGTAGTACCTTAATCGATCAATAAGATTTTCGTCAGACCATTAAGTCTGACTTTGCACAGGGGGGGGCCCCATTAGAGCGTCAGACACACTTTATGATAATTGATTCAGGCATACATACAAGTGCGCATCCCGGAGATTATGATAGACACAAAAGCTACTCTAAATGGCTACAGGTATACATAAGACTCTGCCTTTCATGAGAACTCTTCAACCCTGCCTACGTTTTAAGCATAGCGAGTGGAAGATAATTATGATAAATTGATGTTTTTTTTCATCACTTCTTGAGATTGTTTTTTATAAATTTTAATTTTTTCCTCTTAACGTTTACTTTTTGCTGAAAGAACCCACCATTCTTCTCCTCCTTCTCCCTCTCTCCCTCTTCCTCTCCAACCTCTCTCTATCCTCCCTTACTCCCCCTCTCTCTTGTCTCTTCTCTCCCCTTCCTCTGTCCTTTCTCTCTCTCTCCCCTTGGTTTGAAAATTGAATTTTGAGTTTTAGAATTATATTGGATTATATCAAAAAAAAAAGTAAAGAAAGTGCATCAAAAGTTTCCAACGAAAATCAGGACGGAAGAAAAGTTTTTGCCTTAAAAAGTCGGAGAGAACTTTCTTTCATTCTAATAGGGTTAAAAATAATCTTAAAACCCCTGCCAAAATTTTCATAGGTATTTTCTTTATTTTTCCTCATTATTTCCTTTCTTTTTATCTTTCTTCAGTATTGACCCAAATTTTGATAAGATTGGAACGTTACGTGGGTGAACATTTTCTGAGGATTAAACCTCGCCTATTGTTTATCTTCCATAGATAGTATAATTATTATTATTTTAAATCATCACCATTTTTATTTTGTTTGAATATGTACGTTGTTTTTCGTTACTTGATAATTATGTAGTTCCGTTCTTCGTATAATTAATCATTATAAAACAGTAATGATGTTTTTTTTTTAAAAACAATAGGTATTTTTATTGAAATTTTTAGGCTCAAAATTTTGAAAATTATCAGGAGTTGCTTTTAACGGCGCGTGTTGTCTCGTACCTGCAGGTTACAAAACCCCTAATAACTTTGATGTCCTATTTTTTTCAATATAATTAATTTTTAAATCTACAATAATTAATTCCTCAAAGCGACACCTCTGAGTGCTGGAAAATTTACTTCGAATCCCAAATCTTTAATGAACCTATCAATAAAAATTATCAGCTTTCGTGAATTACCCCTGAACTCTTTCTGGAATCAATGTTGGAAAATAAATTTCAAATTATTAGAAACTCGTGGTTTGCCATGCTTCACAACAAACTAAACTTATAATTAAAGAACTATGACCTTAGGGTGGGTCTTTTTCTTAAAATTTAAAACTTCCAATATTAGTTTCGGAACATTGTGCTTTCTCAGGGTCCCAGTGTAATCAATTAATTTTGATTTGATTCTCACATAAAATTTTGATCGATTACCGTTTTAAAGTTAGCTAAGCTTGGCCGTCTAGGGACACTCTTTGCCTTTATAAAACACCTACTTCCATGGTTTTTTTTGAAGTATAGAGTGATCAATCAAAAAAAGCGGGAATGATGTGGCGTTTCCCTTGACCACGAAGTTCTGCGAAGCTCGGTTATTGGACAACCTTGGAAGTTCTTAAGTTTGTTTTCCCCCCAGGGGAGTTACCCGGTTACGTTACCGTTTATATTCCATTACTTACCTCCTATACTTTCCTTTCGGGAATTTGTTTTTTCAATTTCTAAAAACCTCTTTTCTCTCCTCTCTCTATCTTTCTCCCCTTCTATCCTCTCTCTCTTTGTTCCCTTTGCCTTTTTATCCTTTTCCATTTTTTTTAAAATCAATTGGAAAATGAAACGAGTGAACAAGCTGTGGAAGGAGTGTTTCCTTTCAAAGGAATGGCGCACGGGCACACATACCTGGGGAAGCAAGACACGAGAGTGACTAGAACTAGCGCCCAAAGTTTTGCTTTCCCGACTAGAGGGCAATAGAGGGAATCCCCACCTTGATTGCCAAAATTAATAACAAATAGGAGTAAGGTAACACGAAAATTAGATTTCCAAAATGCGAAACAATCCATACAGCCTTACTATGACTGTAACAGGCAAATTTTTTTCAAATTAAGGGCGAAATGAATAATGAAAATCGAGTTCTAAGTCATGAGTCATGACTTGCCTGGCTTTCCCCATACAAGACAATACCAAACGAGACTTAGCGCCCAAGGGTATTACAAAATGTCCATTAATTTCGCCCAAATTTTTCAAGACCATGTATTAAGTTAATGGAAGACCATTGTACGTAAATATCAACTGCAAAAACTATCTGCGAATTTCATAGCTAATATTAGGATTTGAATTGAAATTCATTCGAAAGGATACCTTTGTTCGTCTTGTGCTATAGTTTTTTCATTTGTACAGTTAGAAGAACTGACAAATAATTTAGAAATACCATCGGAAGATCTTTGTCAAGAAAGTGAGATTACTTGTTTGCCTGATTAGCCGGGCCGGGCTAAGGGCTGCGGAACTGCAGCACCCCAGAATTTTTTTTTTTTTTTTGCTACTGTCAAACTTAACAGAACCAAAATTCCGACCAAAGCAATGCCTGACAGAAATATTGGCGTAAACTATTAAAAGAGGTTTCTTGGTCATGTTATTGTAAGGTGCATTGCACAAACTAGTGGGGGTTTCAGTAAATGGTTTAATTTGCACAATTAGGAATATGGAATAGGGCTTGTGAGAAGTTTAGTCTATGGTTAGGACCCTCGGTTTTTTCAAAAGATAGAGCTGCTTGATGTTCCATTGCAATTTTTTTTGCAAAAATTCATTGCTCGGAGACTCTCCTCTGTGTTAAGTGTCAAGTGGAAAGATTTTCAACAAGCAGCTCAATTCTATATAATTTGGGTAAAGAGGATAAAAGTTATTTTCCTTATGAAATAAGTGTCTAAAAAACGGGCTTGAATGCTCAAAGATTTTTTGCCACACTCTGTCAGGGGAAGCCATATAGGAATCCATATTCTAGAAGGGGCGAACTAACATTAGGTAGAGATTTACTAACTCGGGATCAGGTTGAGTTTAGAGTGCGGATAACCATACCCAGTCGTCTAAATCCTTTTGACTAACTTTTCTAGTTTATCAAATGTTAGGTTAGATTGGAAAATGATACCTAAATCCTTAAAAAATTTGAAACATATTGCAGAGGTGTATTATTTATATGTAAGTGAAAAGAGATTAATGAGGTGCTATTTTGTATATTCATTATATTACATTTGGCAGGAAGAAAGTTAAGTCCATAGAACTTAGCCATGATGTATGAATCAATTCTTTTTTGAAAGCAGTTACAGTCTTAGCATTATTAGACCTTAAAGATTTTTAGGTCGTCTGCGAAAGGAGGACATTTGAGTGCAGTACATTTATAAGTCATTAAAGTTAAGATGAACAGCAAGCTGCCAATTTGGACCCTTGGATTACACCAGAGGGAAGATTTATTTGGATGGAGAAATGGTTTAGATATTTACACTTATTTTTCTTTCCTTTGAGGTAGTTTTGTGAAAAAATCTAACGTTTAGGTTTTGAGAAACCACCTTTATTAATGCTGAAAAAAAATAGCATGTGACGAACGGTCAAAACATTTCTCTATGTCTGTGTAAAGGCATGGACTTCAACTTTTTCACCGGCACAGCCACAAAATCCTGAATTCAATGAGTTCTGTGGTAGATTTTTTGGGGGACAAAACCTGTTGTTGAGTGGAAATTTTATTGAATTCGAAACTTGAAATAATAAAAAAAACACCTTCAAATACTTTAGATTGACTTCAAAACTTTAGATATACAGAATGAAAAAGAGGATTTTTCTCAAGTCCTGCTCGTATCAATGAAAATCGTCAACATTTAGAATAAATTAATGATAATTATTATGAGTCTTATGGTAAAACAAACTCAAACTCTTTTGTACTATGAAATACGTCTCTAAAAATCCCATATTAGTCCATTTTACGCGTACCTATGTTAAGCAAAAAACCCCCAAAACATTTCCTCATCGCCCGCGCCTGTCCATGAAGTATTTGTTTAACGGTATGGCAAACAAAAAATTAGGTATAAAATTCAATATTAGCATTAGGAGATGTTTATATTGGCAAATATTTTCTCATTGTGTTTTGGTGTTTCTGTGAATGAATTTGGCAACAAGTGTATCAATGTTTGCACAAAAATGTTTCTGCAAAATAACATTAGGTAGATTTTTCGACTGACCAAAGTGTCCTGAGTAGGATTCGGGCGAGTATTTTACCTACAGTTTAAAATGTAATCAATATTCGATTGACCTTATGAAACTTCATTGAGTTTGCTTTTTAATGCAACAAAAATTAAACACGGCGAAATTACCTGAAAACAACAAACTGTTACACTTGTATAGTACCCAAAAGGAATCTCTACTGACTGCAGCCTGACAGAGTTAAAGCGCCCTTAATGGAAAAAAAAAAAAACACGTGGGGTTGAACCGCGAACACCGGCCTGCATGCCCAAGTCTTCCACCCTCATGGTGGCTCTAATAAAAAGTCTTATTATTGTCATACCTCATTATTTCAACAAATTGGTTTCTAGTTTCGTCAAACCAAATTTCCAACACATCTTTCGCTGCTGATTGGACCCATCCCGTCAATATGGGGGTCATAAACGTGACTTACAAGCACGGACTGCTTGGACTAAAACGGACAAAGAAATACGGAAAACTTTTTCAAATATACCTATCGATATTTTTTAAATTAAAATTTAGGTTATGTATCCGCCGAGAGGGAAACTTTCTGTTTCAACTTGGAAACCTTTGAAATCAGATGCGATTTTACTTGTTTTATTACTTCTGAGGAAATCAAAATTGATTATAGTATAAATTAATTTTTGTATTTATTTTTTTCAAGTCTTTTCGACTTTCTCGAAACCTTTCCCTTTTTAGCAATATAATAAACCTTCCATGACCGATCACAGTCGGGAAGCTTTATATAATTTATCGTTTTATTTTTAAATATAAATGCATATTCTGAAGTCTAAAAAATATGAATGCAAATATCGAAATTAATTTTTTTATTTAAAAAAATGAATTTTTTACTTTTTTCATTCAATATGTAGGCATTATGATTGAAAAACTAAAATAAAGTAGCGACAGCAGTAAATTCACATATTCATAGGTTTAACCCAGAGGGGGCTGACGTCCTTCCAGAAGGACGTCCTTCTGGAAGGACGGCAGCCCCTTGGTGAAAGGTACTACTTTGGATTTTTCCAATAATTCAGCTTTTTTGGGTTTTGGCGACACCTTTAGCTCTTTTTTGAGTCCGAGGATAAGTTGACAGCACTTATTTTGATTCAGGACTCAATTTATACCCCAAAAAAATAAAACAAAAAATTTCACCGCGTTATCTGGGTTAATACCTACGTAAATGAAATTTTGGAAAGGGGTAAAAGAGGAACGATTTTAACTGTAAGGAGAGAGGGAAAAACTTCCAACGACCAGCATAGTAATGTTGGTCAGCAAATTTCCCCTTTACACTAAAAGCTACAATTACACGTAATTCCTATCGTAAAATTGGTACCTATTAATTTCCTTGTTTCCCTGGCGACAGAGTTCAAGAGAGAAAATGATAGAGTGCAGTAGAGGATTATTTTTGTGCTTATACTTTGACCAAATTCCACATAAAGTGGTCAAAATGAAAGATAATAGGTACATTATAACGGATACTTTGAAGTAGTAAATATTAAAATTTTATATACCACCTTTAATTTTTCTTTTTTTCACTTTATGTTACGAGGTATTGAGATCTATTCTGAACTTTTGTATCCCCAAAAAAAACACTTGTGTAAAAATAGTGTCAAGTGTTGGAAAGTTAAAAAGAACTGATATCAAAAACGTCAATTTTCTAATGTTTCAAGGAATTATTTTTCACGTAATTGTCACACAACAAAATAATACCTTGAAAGAACCATGTTGTATAGTTACAGAACCACGCCTTGACTACTGCACACGTTTTGTTCTGAAATTTAGTGATAATCTGCTAACAAAACAGTGTGCAGTATCAAGGACGTGGTTCTGTAATATACAACAGGGTTCTTTAAAGAGTATTATTTTGTTGTGTGACAAATTACGTGAAAAATAATTTCCTTAAACATAAAAAATTGACGTTTTTGATACATTCTTTTAACTACCCCAACACTTGACGACTATTTTTACACGAAGTGTTTTTTTGGGGGATATCACTACTTTTTGATTTAATTGTTTTTCCCTAAATCGGTGTGAAAAAAAAAAAAGGGCGTAAATCGACTTACCCCCTTTTTTCCATCAACCCCGCAAACAAAAAAAAAACTTTAGAAAATGCTGAGAGAAAATTTTAAAGTATTTTTGGGAAGAGAGGAAAATCTTAATAACAAGTGTATCCTTCAGTGACACAAAAGGCTGAGAAATTTTTCGGGATCTTTCAAATTTTGAAACCCACTGCTAGATTCACTAACAGAATTTTTACCCCGTTTCATATTTTTGGCAATAATTAGAGTGGGTAATACCGATATTTCAAAAACCCGGGTATTTCAGTAATCGATTACATAAAAGTACCGAGATTTACCCAGGTTCTTTTGTACTTGGTTTTTGAGATTCTGAGAGGGGATGTAAATGGAATAGTGGATTCGAGTAATTACGAGTCCTAAAACTTGGAAGGGCGACACTTTTTTTTTTTTACGTTTTTGACCAAAAGACATTTTTTCTTGAAATTTGTCGCAACGACCATCAATTCAAAGCCAGAAAGTTTTAAGCAAGGGTTTGAGCTTTCAATTGACATATCGATCGCGAATTTCTGATGAGCCGTTCTTGAGCTACGCCAGGTAAGGTAAAAAAATGGATGGGTAACACGTAAAAATATTGCGACCTAAATGACATTTTTTTTTAATTTGAAGTGACATATCAAGTCAAAGTTGAGAAATTTTAGGCAAGGGTCTGAGCTTTCTTTTGACATATCGATCTAAAAATTCTGATGACTCTTCTTGAGCTATGCCGGGAAAGGACAAAAAGTGGATTGGACACAATTTTTTTCTCACATTTTTACTTTTCTGTGCGGTGTGGTGTGAATTTTGGTATGTGTGGTGTTGTGTTGTGTGGGTGTGGTATGTGTGGTTGTGGTAATGTGGGGTTTGTGTTTTTTTTGTGTGATGTGAGTGTATGATGTTGTGTGTGTGTGTGTTGTTTGGGGTTTTTGGGTGTGTGGGTTTTTGGTGTGGTGTGTGTGTGGGGTGGGGTGTGTGTGGGGTGTGTGTGTGTGTGTGTGTGTTTTGTGGTGTGAGTGTGAGTGTGAGTGTGTGGTGTGGGGGTATGGTGTGATGTGTGGTGGTGTGAGTGTGGGGTGTGATGTGTGGTGTGAGTGTGTGGTGTGAGTGTGTGGTGTGATTGGTGGTGTGGGTGTGTGTGTGTGGTGTGTTTTTTGGGGTGATGTGAGTGTATGATGTGTGTGGTGTGGGTGTGGTGTTTTAGTGGTGTGTGATGGGCTGGCGAAGCGTGGGTGTAAACCGCTAGTGTTTCAATAAATTAGGGGTTTCCAATGAAACCCTTACAATTAACACTGCGACCAAATTAGATTATTGTGACCAGTTGATTCTATTTGGTTTTAACGTCCTGACTGAGAAAAGTCAGGACGGGGGTTTTACCCTCCATTCGCTGGAATCGTACCAGCTACCCACATTAACCTCACTAAAGTGGGTAGGGCCGGAAATGCGAGCCTCACGTGTTTGGATGAAACAGAATTTTCGTCGAAAAGTCAGCCCCAACCGAGAGTTGAACTCGGGAACTCTGGGCTTCGGGGAGAGTCACAATCATTAAGCCACGGAGGCTGGCTAGAATAAATTTAATAAAATTTTTAATTTAAAAGGCAACATGTATCCATTTAAACATACCCTGAAAATTTCAGCTCGATTGGACAAAATATGCAAACTTATATCACGTTCATACATAGTATAGGTAGAAACCCATAGTTAATTGTGACATATCAATGTTTATCGAGTTAAACCATACCAGTTACTCACTTCATTCGAAGTTAAACCGTCATAGGAGGTTGACTCAAACTAGTTTAAATACTGTTTTTTTTCTCACGAGATATAAAAGAAAACCGCCATCCAAAGTACGAGTAAAAATTCTACCTAGCCGGGATTCGAACCCAGGTCACCTTGCAAAGTTTGTGTTTTACCTGCACCAGTCGAAAGATCACGAGACTACTCTGTGATCGTCGACTAATATTTTATTATAGTTTTTCATTATTTTGATCTACATAATCCCAAATATTTTGCCTCTCTGGCCAATATTTATACTTTTCTAATTTAAAATCAAGGCACGCTTCCTCTCAGTAGTGAGTTTGAAGAATGTTTTTTCCTCTGAAATATAATTATGATTGTTATGATAATATATCGTGATGTAGAAATCTTTGAACGAATTTAGAGGACGTTAAATTTTTCCTTTTCTGATAAAACAGTCTGCTGGAGCTGGATGAAGCAAAGACGATTATATTCCACCCTATTTTAAGTTGTATGTGAGGGGAAGAAATTTTTTTGTTACTCTCATAAATCTAAATTCATTTTTTCTTTTTATGTCTCACACTGTCGCTGATTTTTCTAAAATTTTATTTAAAATCGTATTATAATTCTGCGTAATTAGATCTGTAGAAAGAACCTTCAGTCCCTCAACTTTGGGGTAAAATAGGCGTGGCTCCAGGGTTCTTATAGATATTCCTTTTTTAAAGGGGGTTTAAAGACTTTTCTACTTGTTTCAACTCCGAAAAAGAGTGATCTTATTCCTTTTACTTTGACCTTTCTAAAAACACCAGAAATAATCTCTAGGATAACAATAGACGGCTCTGGGGTCCAAAAAAAAGTATACCTTTCAAAGGCCCTAACTCAAGTTTAGGGCCAGTGTAATACTTTGGTTATATTTTTTTATTTTTTCCTATGGTAAAGGCCTTTCGAAAAATACCAGAATCGCAGCTCCCAAAATAACTAGGGGTGGCTCTGTGCAACTTTCCGGGTTTTATTTTAGAAGGCTATATCTCCTATCCATAAAAAATAAATACTTGAAACTATAAAAGGATGCAGAAATAAAAAATTTCCCCATCCAAAAACGAGCTCACGTCTTTCCACGACAAGCACACATTGCTGTACCCTTGACAGAAAATTGGTCTGAAGAAAAAAAAAACCTGTATGAATATTTTCATGAAACTCAAGATTTTCGGCGTGGGGCCGAAAACGACTTTAAAATGTACGTAGGAACCTCGCGCTTTCGTGAAACACGATCTATTTTCGCGTCCCCATTTCGAATTTGAAATAAAAAGTGATAAAAGTTAGCGGGAAGTGGGCGA
Source organism: Bactericera cockerelli (assembly GCA_024516035.1). Lineage (NCBI taxonomy): Eukaryota > Metazoa > Arthropoda > Insecta > Hemiptera > Triozidae > Bactericera > Bactericera cockerelli. Next base: position 185,157 of record JAMCCL010000028.1, read on the forward strand.
AAAAAAATAAAACAAAATAAAATATAAACTCTGTTTCGTGTTAATATAGGCCGGTGGCTGGCGCTACTTGACGAGCGCTCGCCTCCCGGCGAGCTTTATTTAAAAGCGCACTCTGCAGATTTTTTTTATCTATCGTAAGGCTTTCTTACACATCTCAAAGTAAGAAGACATTTCGAGTTATGTAATAAACTTGATCAGGAAATCTGATGGCAGTCATTGTCTGATCTCAAAAACAGTCGGAGAATCAGTGCCATCCCAAGCAGTGAAGCATCAGGAATTCAGGACATTTCTGCTGTTGAAAATCCTGCTAGACAAATGCAAAGTCCTGTCATCAAAGTTTTTGCTTCTGCTCGGTAATCAAAAGCACACTTTGTTTGCTTGTTCAATATTTCCATCTCCGGCTCCAGAGAAATTGCACTAATGGAACTGACTTTTTTTGTTTGGAAAAATATAAAATAAACGTAATGTGACGTATGAATTTTATCTTTGCTCTTGAAAAATAAAGGTAAATTTTTTTAGTTACCAACAATAAAGTTTTAGGGTGAAAACAAATTTAAAAGTTTTTTCT